>VYZS01079969.1:0-32022 GCA_013400695.1 Neodrepanis coruscans | reverse complement strand
TATTTTCTAACCCACAACACTAATGAAAAGCTTTAATGCTTGAACGATCAGATTCCGTGGTATCATGTATTATTCTATTGTACAGAAGCCAGAACTAGAGTTTTATCTTAACCATTAGTTCAAATGAATACTAATCTCTTGGGTACCATTAGAAAAGCAAGCTGGAGAGTGGAAGACAAGAACACAAGTGCACGTATTGCATATCCACAGGGCATGCCACTAGTATACTCATGAGACTTATACTCTTTCACCTTATACACAAAGATGTGAAATGAATCTTAAAATAAAAGAGAGTGTGATTTGTAAGAGTAAAACGAACAAGAAGGACCTAAAGCAAAAAAAACCCCAAACAAACCCAACCCCACCAAAAAAAAAAAAAAATCCCAGAAAACAACCCCCAACAATTGTTTTTGGAATAAAAATAGGCAACTACATTGTTGTGGTTTGTTTCCATTGTTCCAAAGGTGGACATAGTTGTTATGGTGAGTCCTAGGTGTACAGAGGATACACTTATTTTCTGACCCATAAGTCAAAGAAATTACTTAGATTCAGCTTTTATTCTATTAAGTCACAGGATTTAATATAATTTTGTAAATCTTTTATAAATTTTATAATCTTTTGTAAGTCTTGCTCTGTGATTCCGGACTTCAGAAATAATTTACACAAAAAAAAGTCAGTGGTTTTTAGCTTAATGGAAATAGAGGACAATACAGAATCATGTGTTACCCAAGATATTTTGGAGTTAAATCACCTTCAACAGATACAAGGCAGGGCAGTAACATGAAGATTTGGAAACACATTGGAGCGAAAAGCACAGCTTTCACAGCTGTTTTCTAGTGGTTTCCAGAGTCTCCGGTCTGTTCTTCAGCTATACAGATGAAGACTTATGTCTTTTTCCTGTCCTCATCTCTGTTTGTAGATGTCCGAAGGGAATTGTGATAGCAAAACCACTTTACTTTCTCCCGTCTCTCCCCCAACCTTATCTGAAAAATTAATCTAAAAAAGTTATCTTACATTACATACACTCAAAAAATTAACTATAGGGTTATATATCAGTTAAATCTTAGCTTGCAAAGATCAGGTTAACATTTTGGACCTATGAAGCAGGTCTATTGATTTCTCTGTAGAAGTTGCAGCCCATTAATCTACCTATTCCAGATGCTGACATTTAACTAATCTATGTGGCTCTCCAAACCACTGTTTGTTGGGGGTTTTTTTAAACACTCTGAAGTTGTTTGAGTACAACATCTTTCCTATTACAAAACGAACACTTTTTTTTTAGCCTTTTATATTTATTTTTTTTTACTGATGAAAAGAATTTCATTTCCCAGCCCCAAACTCTTGATACCTGGTGTCACAGGTTTTAGACTGAGAGAATCTAGTCTTTTTTAACCTTTAAACGAGTCAGAAGTTAAGCCAGATGAACTCTGACCTGCCAAGGCCTGAGCAGCTGAACTATAGTAAGCTCCCAGGTTTAAAACCTAATGTTTAAATAGCATCAAGTCACTGAGAGTTACTTTATAAAGACATTAGCTCATCTTAGGTAAACCCAAGTAATACTGTAGTCTGAAAAAAAGGTTACTCCCACAGTACTTTCTTCAGGAGGTCTTAATACACTCTGAATAGAGTTGTAGATCTAAAACCAGTCTGAAAAACTTCAGTAAAGTCTCAGTGCATGTTTTGACAGCTAATTTTTTCGTATCAAGCAGAGCTGTTGCCAGGAAATGTTATCTTTCCATTAAAACAACAAGTTCCGGGTGAAATCTGTACATTTTGGGGGTGTGACTAAAAATGTTGAGACTCTAATTTTTCACTGAAAAATAGAAATTGTCACAGCAGCATCTCTGTCTTCTCCTGATGAGTTGGACAGATAGTTACAACACTGATTTTATATAAGAGAAAATTTAGCTCCAGAGTGTATAACAGTCCCCATTTTGTCTGCATTTCAGACGGAAGTACTTGCACTGATGAACAGAGGAGCTGAAGTTCAAGCGATGAACCGTGATCCTCATGATGAGGATCCTCGTATCACCCCAAGACAAACCTGCAGACCGTGGTATTGTGGAGAAAGATGTTTGTGCCACTCCTCTTAAGGTCCTGTCAGAAAGTGGTCCCATTACCTCCTCATTTCACAGTGTTGACCTATTGAATGTACATGAATGAGCCATGAATGTCTGAACGAGCCATCAGATATAACTATGGCAGAAGAGGGTGGCTATGGAGAGAGAGGTGGTGGTATGAGAAGACCCCACAAATAATCCTTGGGTCACCTGTTTGAGGAAGGGTCTAGGTCATCCTGAGTCATCAAGGACGTTTCAATTCTCACAAGAAGGAAAGTTCTTACCTGGTAACAGAGTTTTTGTAGCTAACTAGTTTTAGTCATTGTAAACCAATAGGCTTATGATAGGTAAGGGGAAAATCATATATCTCCCAAAAAAGGATAGTCTACACTCTTACAGTTTCAACCTAGCGAATTACTTTTTTTTCCTCTCTATATTTAACTCTGAATATTAAAGGATAAGACTGTTAGAAATAGCCAATGGAAAAAGAAATTATGGACAAAACACTTCTAATGGAAAATAGTATCAATGAGTGTTTCATATCAGGGACATTAAACCATAACACACAAAAAAAATGTAGTAAAACAGTACAAGCATTGTTCCTACAAGAGCAGAAAAATGAAGTGGTGCAGATATTCAGCTACAGCCACTGCTTGTTATTAGAACATGTGGTTCGTATAATGTCTACAAAAAAATAACATTACAGAATTATAATCATTGTGTAAAACATGCAGACAGTGCTTAGGAAGGTTAAATATTCTGAGTGGAAATCAAATAATTTCAGATACCAGGGGAAAAAAGCGATTTTGCATAGTCCTTTCTGAAACTTGTGATACAATGACTGTAATTTGTTCAACACATGCAGTTTTGCATACAAAATCAGTACACTAAAAGAATTTTGAGCCCTTGATTGTAAGCAGAAAGCAAAATGGAATGAATGAAAGGTGAGATTCTATGGCTATATTCTGATGTACTACACCTATATGCAGTTAGAGAAAATTATATAATTAAAATTAAGTGATCTGAAGAATGAAAAAAAAACCCAGTTGAAAGTTTTTACATCATAAAACAAATTCAGCAAGAGATAATGCCTTTTTTTTTCTTTTTTCTTTTTTTTTTTTTTTTTTTTTTAAACAAAACAAAACAACCCCCTTCCAACAAAAGCAGAGGATGTAGAACACAAAGAATGAGCAGTCAAGTGGATTGTGCGGACACATCTAAAAATCACCTAATCCCCACCGTGAAGATCTCTGAATACTATATTATGAGCAATTCAGTCAGAAGACCACAAAGCAAAACAAAACATATATAATAATTGTCAGAATACATGGCAGCCGAAAGGGGATAGAACTATTTATCATCCTTTCCAGCTCAGCTAAAGTTTCAAGTCAACACCCACTGCCCATCATTTCTGAAGACTGAAAAATCGTGTGGAAATAACAAAGATGAGAATCTAAAAGAATGTTTTGGCATTAGAGGAGACACGGGGAAATTTTGGCAAGGATGTTTCTGCTTTAGTGGTTACTGCCGAACCCAGTGGGAAGAGCATACACTAGGAACAAGGTTCAATCCTTAGTGGTAAAATCTGAAGACTTGAGCTAGTCAAAGGAATATTTTTATTATGAGCTCAACAGAAGATGAGTACTATGCCCCAGCACTTTGACATCATCTCAATAAAATACAGTGTCTTGAATGAAAAGTCTTAAAATACTACTTTTATGCCATGATCACTACCCAGAAATAAATAGCACTAATATTCCCAGGACAGTTATAATATACTTTCACTGCAACATTTAATAGAATACTGACAGAAGCCCAGATGGAGACAGTATCTTTAATTTCCCTGTCTTCATGTAGACTTAGAAGGATGTGAAGGAAATTTTTTTTCTCTCCTTTCTGTAGCCCTGTCAGAAGTTTGGCAGGCTCTGGATCAAAATATAGTAATGCTTATACTTAGTATGATGTATGAAAAAAGGTATGGAACAACATGTTTTGCTAGACCTTGAGGTACCTGGAGTGAGAACCCGTGCCATTTGCAGGAAGTCTGAAGCAACCTTAATTTAAAAAAATAAAACCCCCTACTTTTAGGCATGCAATGAAGTATTGATTCAGCACAATATTGACACACATTGAATCCTTTTCCTTAACACAGGGAAAGTAAAGCACAAGCTTAAGTTTAACAAAAATAGTAAATGGAGTCCTGAATACTCAATCCAAACTGAGCAGGAGGGACAAACCCATTGCAAGCCAGACTAACACATTAGACACCATAGCACACTGTCAGAAATGAGCAAGGATGTAATGCACAATTTTTCGAGAAAATTATGTTTCTGTGGCTTGTACTCACCACTCTTTTGGGAATGTTAGTATTTCCTTCTTTGAATCTTCCCTGTACATCTCCCTTTATAATAAAACTCCTGCAAACAAAGGAGAAGGGCCTAAGAACAAGAGCAGGCATTCAAAATAGCACAGCCTCTACAAAGAAAAAGCCCAAAGGTACTGTGGTGTTCCATGAGGCAAAATAAAAATTACCCAGGAAGTTTACTAATAGCAACAACAGTGCTCCTTTGCTTCATAACATTCACCCTATGTTCTTAAATACCCTTCTGCAGAAAATACGCAACACATTTTGTCCTTTAAATATTCCCTTTTGTGTAGACTATCCATTCTTTACACACTTTCAGAATATTTTAGTGGTTAAATTTTGTATTTGTAGTATGTACACTCAACAGTTCTAGGCTATGTGGAAAAATTCTTCTATTCCTCTCATTGTATGTATTAGCTTTAATTTAATATGATTAGTCTAATACTTGCAGTATTGCTGGATGGCAGAGTAGAAAATACCTTTTATGGCCTAATGCACCAATGTGTACATAACCCTTTACTCTCATGCTTCTTGTTTGTTACTTTTTATAGTTATTTGTGTGATTATATAATTAGCTGACCTAGTTCATTGCGTTTGTTCCATCATTTTCTCCTGGATCTGAACAAGATCATAAATAACAGTGAAAGAAAAGAAGCATTTCTTTCCATTTAGAGTAACTCAAAATTTTCCCTCTGATAGATTTTTCTAAAGAAGGTGAGAGAAAAGAAGTTCTGAGATGAGATTTAAGCTTGAAATATTCTTCATTTGATGGAGAGTGGATATTCTTGCTCTTTCTTTGAAAATTTGACTTAAAAAGGGGAAAGTGATACTTTAGTCCAAAGTACGTTAATTGAGGGATTGAGGAAAGCTGGAATCTTTAAAACTCACATGTCTGAGGCTCTAATGTAGCAGTTAATGAAAAGCTATAGAAAATACCACTGTCTACTAACAGTCATTTAGCTAGGTCCATTCATAATTTACAGCAAAACTAATTGTGATGGAAATTATACCATGCCATCTGAGTACTTTTCCTTGTCAGCCAGTACCTCGTTACTTTTATTATTTGTTATTTTTTCCACCAGTTATTTCTTGTGTGTCTGCTCAATATACAGTACTAGTTTGATCTGTAGGAACTACCTCAGCATAAATGTCAACAATAAAGAAGAACCTTTAAAATGGACAATTAGAAAGTAATCTGTCCTTGAGGAAATTAGCTCCCTAATTCTCTGTTAGTGGTAGATGCTACCAACTGGTCTAGAAATGTTTCCATTCCTTCATCCTAAGCAAATCACTTTCCTGTTCTGCAGGCTTTCCACTCTGTTTGAAGCTAACGTTATAAACTATAGCTGTTCTGGAAACAGAAGGCTTGTAAAATGTAATGTGAAATTAGAATTTTGCTGTGTTTTTTGTATAACGTTTCACAAAATTATATTAGTGCATCCTCTGTAAGGTATTTTGTACCTTTGAATTATCTTCCCACAGAAAGGAAATCACATTTCACACTCTGCAGCTTTCTAAAATAATTGTTATGGAAGAGAATTGTGAACTCTAACTAAAATTCTTCAGAAAGTTTACCTAAAGACCTTCTAATAAAGCACTTAAAGGACTGGAAATAATTCTGCATTAAGTGCTAAATATTCGTTCTAGAAATCTCTCCTATGCATAAAATGTTCAGTTGCCATTTTTCTCAAAGGAAAAGCATTCTTCCAACATTAACTGGAAGCAAAGAAAAAAAAAAGTAATTCCCTCAACCTCTTCAGATAATTTAACTAAGGACTGGCTCATTTTCCAGTCCTAAAGCTCTTTATAAAGTGCATGCCTTTATCAGGTTTTATCAAGCATAAATCTGCTATGGACCTGTAACTGCTGGATTTAGGTAGGCAAGTTTCGCATTCAAACATCTGTTGCCTAAAAAGCAAATGAGATTTAATTTGTTACAGAGCTACAAGGAACAAATGAACTTGCTTAAAAAGACAGAGCACAGGGCACAGGTTTCTGTGACTTCCTTGTCTGCTGGCAGTACTAACCCGAGGTGCTTCTTAAGTGAATACCAGCACTTTGAAGCTGGTGTCTCTATCATTGCAGGATAACTAAATTAAGGCCTAACCTCTGTCCCAAGCAGAAAATAAAAACAAAACCATCTTTGTCACTTTGTCAAAAACAACTTTGTCGTGTTTTATACACTATATCCTACTTTTTGTTTGTTTGTTTGTTTTGTTTAAAAAGCCTTTGAAGTTACCTGGATTTAAATTTTCATGAGGAACTGCAAGATACGTATTTTGAAGATCCCACATGTTTACCTGTAGACATCACATGATAGAAACATGTTAAGAGTAGTAAAGCACCAATGGCAGCACTTTTATGAATGCGCAGAAAAGCACAGGGACTCTGGAATACATTGTTAGTTCTCACTGACAGTATAAAACTGCTGCAGTTACTGTGAATGCTGTGTTAGCTTATGCTGCTCCACCTTAACAAATTGTTTGAAACCTAGTATATAATTAAGCTGTATTTCCATTTTAGCGCCCTAGTGTCATGTACTAACCTATTATGCTTTAGGTTTGCAATAAAATATACAAACCTATTATGCATTGTGTGAAGTAGAAACTGGGAATATAATATTACTACCTTTATCTCTCTTCGCTTACTTATTTAGAAGCTGACAGGCATTTGTCTTGCTGTGTAAAGTATCTACTGTCGCTGGGTATTAAATCCATAGAAGACTAATGGATAAATGACACATACATAGACTTCACTTTCATTTGCCATGTGTATGCACTGCAAGTTTATTCCCAGTAAATATAAAGTGTACTACTCAGTGTAATTTGGGGTATACCAGTGATATCAAACAATATAATTTCCATCACCCTTATATAAATATTAATTTCTCGTTGCATTGAAATTGCAATTCCAAGAGTTTATCTTACCCATCATATGCCAATGATTGACCTATGAGAATCCACTGACTAACATAGGAGATCTCAGATTTGGAACATGGTAAATTTTTCATCACTTCATATTTCTATTAGAAGAGGGTTTATTAAAAAAAAGACAAGGGAAATGTAAATAAAAATCTTGACTAAATTCAGAAATTATCGTGTACTACCAAGTGTTTTGTACTTATTCCCTGACGTCTTTTGAAAGTGCCTTTATCCTAACGCACCTTTGCAGTCCTTGGAGAGTGCCATAGCTCTAGGCTTTAGATATGCAGACCAAGATCTTGTTGGAGATGCCAACATCTGTTCCTACTGTGAAAGTAACATCATCCAGCAATTGCAGGAAGCTAGTAGCTGTCCTGTTTCATACTATAGTTACAGTGGCTTTTCCATGCCCTCCCCTTAGGAAAACGGGAAATGATTTTGATATACATTGCTTTTTCTAATACTTTGCAGCCTCCAAGGGACACGAAAACACAGCCTCAGAAATAATCCTAATGAAACAAATGGCTTTAAATTCTATGGCTGTACGTCATGATAACACAAAATTCTTCCTGTAAGTCATGCAAAACTCAGGAGTAAACTATTGGTTATAGGCTTCAACAAACCAAGTATTTCCAGCTATAAACATAAGAAGATGTACCATACTTCTGGCATCTTGTACCTAATCCGTTGCTTCAGAGCAGTTAACATTTCAATATTTCTCAAAGAACACACTTCTATTTACACTCATATGAAGACTGATGTCTTTTTGGATTTTTTTTTCTTGGGGGTCCCTCTCACAGATTATTGAATGTTGGACAACAAGACATGCGGAGGCCTTCTCCTTCTCTTTTCACCTTATGGCTACTCATGCCTATACTAAACCTAGAATGTAATTTTATCGATAACACTGTAATGCACCAGATATTCCTAAGCAATAAAAGAGTCACTCTAAATAAAGAAACAACCTGCAAATACTCTTTCAAGGTTCTCTTATCTGCACTAATTATCAGAACAATTTCACTGTCATGGTTTTAGCTGTCTGATAGCTCTAGCAGGTCTTTAGTTATCAGTTTAAACTTTTAGAGCATTTTTCAAAGAGGGAATTATGAAGCTATTAGTTTAATACTTCCTAGTAAAAAATGGAAGTCTAAGAATGTAAAATGCTAAAACAAATATGTCTTTCACTGAGTCTCTTAAATTGCAAGTCTAGTAGCAAATAATATTTCATACTGTCATGCTTAGTGCAATTGATGCTAATAAAAATGGTTTAGGAAAGCAAATTAAAGACGTAAAAAGGAATTGAGAAAACATATCTAAGGATCTGAAAGTTCTTCTGATTGCATGAAATCTTCTCTTTCAGAAGATACTGTGGTTGACAACTTTGCCAGTCATTCCCTTATCCGTATGTTGGAAAAAACCCCCTTTGCAAACCTGTTTGCAAATCTGCTTTGATCTCTGAAATACCTGTAATGTAGGCTGGATGCAGGGGTAGAGGAAGGGGGAGTGGGTGGAGCATGGTGGGCAGTACTTTCCTGAAAAAGCAGTGTAGCAATGTGTCCGGGTTTAGGACAATATTAGGTTTATCAATGGACAAGAGACGTATAGGGAAGGCAACAATTTATTAAATATAGATATATGGTGGAAATGGATGGGTGTAACTGGTCTCTTATGGCCAGCAGAGGGTGTGGTGGGTGCCAACCGGGATGGGACCTGGGAAACACACACACACACCCCCCCTTCCCCCCACACAGACACCACATGTAACCAAAAATATCCGTGGAAAAGGCGGCTGTGTCTCAGAGGTGGTGTGTCTGTGAAGAGGTTCTCCTAAGGGGTCTTCTCAGTCAGGGAAAGACAAAAAGCAGTGGCGACCTTAGGAAGGTCTGTGGGGGAGAGGTAGAAGGCAGCAAGGTCTGGGGTAGTCCTCTAGGCTGTGTTGAGTAGAGGCACCCTGCTTCCAGCTGCAGGGTCCAGGGGAGGGAGAGGGCCAGCACTGCCTCCCACAGGTTTTATAATCTCAGCCCCTTCCCAGAGCACCTTGTGGGCTTGAGGGGCTGATGGGAAACCCAGGCAGAGCTAACCTTAGTAACCTGGCCACTCCTCCCATCTTAGCCAAATGTGGGCTTGAGAAAGGAGTTATTTTTTCCTTTGTCTTCCCCTGCGGTTTAAGCCAAACCCTTACACAATGTAACTGCCAAGCACCAAGCAAGTTTTCGTGGTTGAAGTGATCTCTCTTGTACCTGCAGTGTTTAGTGTATAAACAGCAGGTTTTTTACACTATAGAAATCTTTGAAGTTTTCCCAAGAGTTTCTAAGAATGGCAAACATCAAATCCCTTTATTGGCAGTTTACCTGCTCACAGCACATCATATATACTTTCCCTGGTAAATATTAGAAGACATACTAGGATAAGACCCTGTGGAAGCTTTTTACACTAAGATTTCTAAATACTGAAATATTTCAGTTTTATCAGTCTGATTTGTTTTTTTCCTTCCTGTAGCTATTGCTACATAGCTTGTCTAAGAAGTGTTTTCTTAGAAGTGTTTTTCTACAGTACAGGCTTTGTAAGCTTATAAGAATGAACAAATATCAAATATGAACTTCAATGATTGGTTAACTAGGGGCCTGAAACTCATGGAAAATACTTAAGTTCAAAGAAGATAGTGTTTCAGATGAATGGCATTGCATCTCCACAAAAATGGGAAAGATTATTGAAATAATGCTATCTGCTACACTGGATACATATATGAAAGAAAAGATAATATAAAGCTGTGAGTTATAGAATGGTGAGTCCTACTAGCCAGTGAATTAAAGACAGAATCTTAATCCCATCTGAACTAGGGAAAAATAGATTTAACTCCATGCCCTTTCTCCACCTTTGCTTCAGTTTCTTTCATTTTCTTTACAGTACGGTACACCAGCTTGAAGTGTTCCCTTAGAACTCCCATAGTATTGTTTCAATGAATTGATTCAGAGGCCTTTTAAAATTGTTAAAATTTAAAATTCTCTGCTGAGAAGAATTCACCTTAAATCAATCTCACTGTTAGCACAATTACTTAGATTTTTTTTAGTCTTTCTCTAATTGTTGTGGGATCTCATATGGCCAAAGTCTTTAATGCACTGAGGTTAAATAGTTGATTTTTCTACTTTATCCTGGCCTTTGGGCTCCCAGTTTCTATGCAGAAATTATAACTTGTCCTTGCTTGGACACCAGGGGCGATATAAAGTGACGAGAGATTGCAATAGAGTAACAATAACCAACAGATTTATTTTAACAAACAACAAAAACCCGACAATAAAAACATGAAGAGGACAAACTGTGTTCCTCCAGGCTGGCTGCTAGACTGGTGGAGCAAGGGAGGAAGTGAGGCTGGCCCGTAGAATGGTGATGGATCCCACTCTGGAGCTCCTGGAAAATAGAAAAGTGAAAAGAAACCCCATGGGGCCCAAGGGGAGAGAATAGCACAGCTGGTGAGCAGTGTGGTCCTCAGCCCTGTGCTGCCTCCGCTGTCGATTCAGCTGAGCTGCTGCCCAGGCCACAGGAAAGAGCCGAGAGGCAGAGAAGATGAGCTGAGATGCAGCTGCGATGAGAGCTGAGCCCGAAGAGAGGCAGGACTTCTGTGCCGGCAGTTTATATAGGTTGCTTGTTCTCGCGTGACCTCACGGCACCCTTCTGGAGCAGGTCACCTCCAGATTGGATAATGGTGCTGGGCACCTCCACCTCCCCGAGATTCCACCACAAGGCAATATGGCGGCATTTCCCGCCAAAATGCCTTGTGGCCACAGCCTGCCGGGGAGGACGGGCCGACATTGCTGCCCTGCTGGTGCTGTGTAGCGCCCCGAGGGTCTGGTGCCACCTGTGACACCGCACTCTGCCACTCCAGGTCCGCTCCAGACTGGGGCTGGCCTTGCCCTGTGTGCCAGTGGCTGCTGCCATCACACGCCCACTGCCAGAGTGTGTGTGAAACCGGCAACCATGCTCACTGCCAATGCTGCACGGAACTGTGGCACCACAGGCTGAGCTGCGCTTTTGCAGCCGGGTGGGGGGAACTGGCAGCCGCACCTGCCACCATAGCTGTGCTGCTGCTCCAGCTGGGAGCTGCCGTCGTCGCTGCAGCAGGGCACTGCGCCTGCCCCACTGCTGCTGCAGCTGCCCTGGGGCAGAGAGCTGCCGCACCGCGAGGAATCTGGCCACAGGTGGAGCAGAGCTTGCCTCGCTGCCCTGCCTCTGCACAGGAGCCGCTGCCGCATGCCCAGGACAGGGTGTTCCCTGTGTCTGCGCAGTGCCTATACCACCGCCACACCACACACACTAGCGGGGAAGCCACGGAAGGGACTGCTGCCTCCTGCCCGGCACTGCAAGCCCCCCCACCATTGTACTGCGGCTGCTGGATGGGGCCGCCCCATGGATGGGAGCTGCCATTGTGAGGGGCGAGCTGCACTCCTACAGGGGCCGCAGGAAACCAGGTGAGGGTCCAGAAGACTGGCTTGTGTTTCCCCCCAGGCTGGGTCCATGTTTGCAAGGCACTGGAATCTGTCCGCATTTTCTTATAAAAGACAAAAGACGGTTTAAAATCAACCACCCTCTCCCTCCCTCTCCCCTAAAACCCCTGAAAACCAATACCCCCTCACTCTCGCCTCCCCCCAGAAGAAACTCCTTAAAAGATAACCCCCTGTTCCACACAGAAAAAAGGGGAAAGGGAAGAACATGTTTTAAAATTAAAAACATCCTATCACCCCATAATGCAATTGCAAAATGTGCCCAGTTGGGTTCTTTTACATCTCTAATCTGTAGAAAATGCAACTTCACATAACCTTATTAAAACAAATTATTATTTAAAATTAGCATTATCTGTACTGAGGAACAAGTGAAAATGAAATTTAAAATCTTTTATGCATTCATTTATTTATGTGATTAATTGAGCTTCTTCTGTCTCAGGCTCTAAGCTGTGGAATTTGATTATTTATCAAATTATTATTTGATAAAATTATTATAAATTATTATTTATTATCTTTCCTCTTGTGGCATTCTCTTCTTGATGTTTCCCCTCAACTACCTGGTATCACCAAGAAAGTATATGATAAATTAAACTTCTCTGAATCTGGATCAATCTGGGAGGCTGAAGCACTCTGGGGAATTATCAAACAAGCCCAAGGAGAGACACAAGAGGGCACAGTCTTAAGCTGTGCCAGGGGAGTTTTAGGTTAGACATCAGGAAGAAGTTCTTTACAAATAAAGTCATTGGGCATTGGAGGGAGGTTGTGTGGTCACTGTCCCTGGAGGTGTTTAAGAAGAGACTGGATGTGGCACTGTGTGCCATGGTCTAGTTGGCAAGTTGGTGTTAGGTCAAAGGTTGGACTTGATGATCTCAGAATTCTTCTCTAACCTAATTGATTCTGTGATAATTCGATCATCACAAATGAATCATGCAAGATATTCTTAGCCTGAATTTTTTAACAGCTACAGCTGCAACTACCCAACACATGAAGTATAGGGACCAGCATCAATTACCTGCTTAAGAAAAATTCTGGATTTTCTAAGAGCTGTTTCAGTACTTTATCCCATCTTGTTTATGAGTAAGGGATTGATTCATTAAGCTTTTCTATTAAAAATCAATTTGATGTATAATACTTTCTGCATATTGTATTCCAATATTTTTAGAGGAAAGCTTTATGAGTCTCTGAAGCATTATTTGGCTGCCTTACATCTTATTAATATTACTACTACAGCATTTTTAGCAGCAAGAATTCGTAGGAAATTCCCTATCAACTACTTTTAAAGCATAAGAAAAACAAAATAATGGTGGGAGGCAAATTCAGCTAAAATATTTCAGGCCTGGGACACTGGGCAAAGACAAAATACAAGAAACTGCTGCTCCTCAGAGGGGCAGCCAAGGACTAGGAAGGTTAGAGGTGTGTAAAAAGCCCAAATNTACTACTACAGCATTTTTAGCAGCAAGAATTCGTAGGAAATTCCCTATCAACTACTTTTAAAGCATAAGAAAAACAAAATAATGGTGGGAGGCAAATTCAGCTAAAATATTTCAGGCCTGGGACACTGGGCAAAGACAAAATACAAGAAACTGCTGCTCCTCAGAGGGGCAGCCAAGGACTAGGAAGGTTAGAGGTGTGTAAAAAGGTACAACTACTTAATTCTACACCCGAACTCCCTTAGAAGAAGCCATTATCACAACAGTACAGGTGTATTCTTAAAGCTTGTTTCTGTGTTTGATCAAGTACTAGTACTTGCAGTGATGGCCTTTGCACAGTTCTTATATTTCCCTAAGCTCTTCCCCACTCTCCTTCCAGATATCTTGTTCACAGTCTACTCTGAACTTGGCTGGCTGCTCAGGGGCTAGGAGTGCAGGGTGGAGTTATGTGTGCCAGTATGTAGTTAGGTTCCAGCAACACACTTTTGTTTTATGTTTTTTCAAGTGGTGTTCAACAACTTGAGTGATTTGACTCAAAGAATTAATCTGCATGCAGACGACTTGAGATAATGCTGCAGGGAAGATAGGTGCTAAGTAGACTTCTTGAAATGAGATGTGCCACTCTTCAGTAAGAACAAAAAAGCTGCTGAAGATGTGCCAAAGGAGCCACAGTTACCTCTGTATCTGCAAAGATTGTGGTCAGCTGAATAGGCACAGCACTGCCAGAATTTAATTTTGAAGTTACTCTCTCACATAAACTACCCACCAAAAATGTAGTTACATGCTTTGCAAGAATCTCATCAGCAGAGAGGCAGTCAATACAAACAGAGTCAACAAAAGGGTTAGAATTGACCTTCAGTAGAAATAAAATGTGTGTGTATGTCCATGGCTGCACATATGTGAACAAACTCACAGATATAAACTTACCTATTGCAGTGTATATATTTTCTGCAGAACCCTCTTCAGCTGAAGAGTTTAGTTTTCCTCACTGTGAAGATACAATGAATTGACACAGTGTGCACATGTTTTGCTCCTCTAGGGTAATTAGCCCTACTGGTGATATTGTAGGGCTTTAAAGAGCATCTGGAAGTAAGGAGGGAGGAAAGTTTTTTATGGAAGGTGCCATGCAGACTGAGAGGTGTGGCGAAGGGAATTTTTTGAAAGGTGAGAACCATCCATCTGCTTCATCCCTTCCCATTCAGAAGATACACACAGCATTGTAAGGGTTCCTAAATGATTATCAGTTCCAGGCTCTGATACTTATTGCTGCAAATACTTCTCTTTGCAGCCTACTTTCTTATTTTCTAATAACTCTGTGAACTGAAAGGGCACTTCCTGATCTTCAGTACCTAATAGGCATGGACAAAAATGTTTAGTTAAATAAGAACTGGCCTGGAGCCTTGCTCATCTTTAGATGTCAGGGCAAAATCTTTTGAGTTTATAAAAGATTTAGGGAGCTCTCACCTTCATCTATGTTGCCTGTTCTTTTTATCATTTCTGTTGGGGTGTGCAGATGAACAGGCTGCCTATTATTCATGGCATATATAACATTTATCATAAGGTAGGAATATGTTCTTCATATGAAGATCACTGAGAGAGACTCTCAGTTCTTTGGCTCTTCCTCTGCAGCCTGCTGACTTTTTAAAAACTGTGTTGATTGGAGTAATATGAACTATGATCTGACAGACACAGGATGGCAGCAACACAAACTATTCCCATAGAAACAAGTTAAAAGAAAGCCAAGAGAACTACTAACATTAAATAATTGCATTGCATTGTATCTCTCTTTCTAGGACTGATTTACTACACATATAAAAGTATTATGATCTTTCCTCCCATTATTTCAAAGCAAAATGCTTAAAGGGCTAATAAAATCAGTATTTAGCACACTTTTTATTTTGTAGTTCAAAACTTCAGACTTGGCATTACCTCTAGGGAGTGAAAATAACCTTACCCAGCAGCTTCAAAAACAATTATCTGAGTAATTCTTTCTTTTATTCCTTGCAAAATACAAAACTGAGGTAAAACTCCTTTTGGCTGATAGATAGAAGGAAATTACAGCCACCTGGAGTTCAAAAGAGTTGCAATAAAACTTGAATTATGAAAAAAAATATACTGTTTGTTATTAAAATCCCAACAGTTCACGAATTAATCAACTTTCTTGGCAGGCTTGATATTGCTTATGTTTTCCTGGACACATGCATTTCTGCAATATAAGGTGCATTCCCATACAAAATTGTTTTATTCTCATCTCCTTATATACTTATATTGTGACCTTTTGTGCGGCTATACCATTTTACAGTAGATGAAAATTAGGTCAAATTATTTAATAGGGCAGTGGACAATGTTGAACACAATTACACATGTATGTATGTATGCATGTATAGTCATATCATTTCTTAATAATTTGCTGACCACTTTGTGAAAAAGTTACTCCATAAGTAGAATATACTTTATTGACTGAGTAAAATGTAGATTAAGAGTATTTAAGGAACTACATACAAATAATGAAGTCAGGGTTTTTTCAATGGTACTTCAATATTTATTTTTAATTGAACAAGTGCACTAAGGTTTCACTTTTGAATAGGATCTTAGGGTTAACAAGTTGTAGTTCACATTTCATGCAAGGATATATTGGTGATTGTGTTCATTCCAAAATTTTCTTTCATGTTTTGAATTACTCGTTATGGCCTATAAAACAAGTGGATTAAGGGGGTCTAATTCCCTGCACTTTGAATTTAGCTCAGCAGTTTTTAGATGGTGGAGGCTGCCTAAGGTCCTGGCTTTGGTGCAGCTGCTCCAGCAATTGCTGTGCTCTTGTGGGGTTAAGGGCTGTGGAAACCATAGTACCAGATCAGGCCATTAACCCAGTAAGCTCAGGATGCACTCTCCCACCTATCAGTACTGGATTTAAGAAGCAAATTTTCAAACAACAATCAACAAATAGCTATTTAACTATCTGCCCAGAGGCTAAATAGCTTTCTCTTGCTACTTCAATATCTGCATGTACCTTAATGTGAGAGCAACTGATACCTGAAATTTCTAACTTAGAGCTCAGCATGTTTTAATTAGACATAAGAGCACACTCTGTGCTTCAGATTCAAATACAGGTTGTGCTAATTGGCTCCTCACAGTGGGAAAAAAATATTTAGCATAAAGTATGTCCACTAAGTGTTGTTATCTTTTGATTTTATTGGCATTCCTCTTATCCTTTTGTAGACTTGTACAAGTGTTGTATCATCCTCTGCTGACTACCATTAAGTGCAGTCTTTGTGGCACTTACATGTGTCACCTTCTCTAAGGTTGTCTTTTCCCTGACTATTTGTCTTTCCAAGTAGTCATGCCAATTTTTGGAGTTTTTCTTGAAAGTTGTATCTTATCCCATAGCAAGCATCTGTGATCACCCTCGACACCCACCTCCAAGCTGCTGGGTTTCTGCATATACTTCCAGGTGTGGGTTGATCTGAATCAAATACAGTGCACAAGGTGAGAATATTACTGATTCATGACTTTACTCCTTCCCATTCCTGTGTCTCACACTATCCTTAGCTAATTCAGAGCCTACTAAATTCTGAAGGGATCTACTCTCCACTTTCCTCTCACCAAAGTTTTACATTTTAAAAGAAAATGTTTCATGTTTTCACCAGATAAACCAATGTTTAATTTTTTTTTTTTCAGCAGCTTTCTGGAGATCTCTCTGATTAAAAGAAATTGCCCGAGTTTGAATTTAACATTGTTGTTTAGATACTTAACTAATACTTGGCACTTTAGTTGAATTTTAGAAACATAGAACTATGTAAAATTGTTTATTTTAAAAATTCTCTGTCTCTTTCTCACAGGCAATCCTTTTTTGGTGGAGTTTCCAATAACTTCAATTATTTTTTCCTATTCTTTATTTTTTTTTTTAAATTTACTGCATGATAAGTCTTGGCATTTCACCCTTATGACTGTATTCTCAGCCAAAAGAAACCAGAATTTCTTATCATGTTCATAAGGGTTTTTTGATAAAAGTTAGTCTTGAAGAAACAAAATTAGGTATGTTGCAAAATTAGACATTTTTAACTCACTACCAACTCACTTTAGTGGGAATTAAATAACTAGATAAACATATGCACTTAATCCTGGAACATCATCTTGAGACATTCATCATTCCAGAGATCTTATCATATACTCTACAACACATCCCCAATGCTAAAAATGTCGTCTTACTCTCATTGATACCAATAAATCTTTGATTCTGATAGGGTTTAAAAATTGGTAAATAGGTTGGTAAGGGAACAGACATATATGAGATACTTAGCTTTAGGGAATGTTGTGAAAAAGTATGATTTTGATTTAACTACCTTTGTTACTTTATTCATGTGCCAGAATAACAAATAACATCCAAGAAGTTTCTTTACTACTACTGTGAAAGCTTATATCCTGCCTCAGTGTGTATGAATACAATCTAAAGAGAAAATACTTATAATTTATTTGACCAACTGTACAGACCTATTTTATTATTTAAAAAAATTAGTTCTTGATCCCAGCACCAAATAAATGCTGATTTTTATGAAGCATGAGACCTGATTATTTTTATCTTAGCATATGTGGCAATGTAATTATTAGATAAAACAGTTCTTCCTACAACTATTTCCAGCAGGCTGAAACCCTAAGCCATCTTCTCTCAACTCATCCTTTATAATATTTCTAATAAGCTGATAGCCTGGTCAGACCAGCCTAACAATGACACTTCATAAACATGTAGCTTTTGAACAGTTTCTGCATGAATTATTGTTTAGATACAGAGACATGCTGGGGATTTTAAAACTATTTGCTGTTTCTCAGCATCTTCTTCTCTAATTTCATACTGTTCTGAAACTATACCTGTAGGCATGTGTGCATTTAAGGTAGAACTCTGCCCTTGGAACCATGATCGCCAGTGTCAAGTCCTAGTCTTGAGAGAAGTGGGAAATCTTGGTCCAGAGGGAGCAGTTTTTTGAAGCAGCTGGTGAGACCCCAGGGCTACTTCAATGCTTTTGATGGTATGAGTCAAAGAGCTTCAGCTTTCATCACATGACCTTCAGTGATTTCATGAGACCTTTTCGGAGCCAAAGTCACTTAGTGATAAATTTTATGCATGGTACTGTGTTTGGCCACCTATAGCTTTCCAGTCCAAATGTCCAGATAACTTGTCTTCATCTTAGTTGACTGCAAGCCACCATCAGCACTCAGCCCAAAAGTCAGACTCACAGTTTCTGGATATGGAGCAAGTTGCTTGAACTACTATGCTACTTGGTCGCTACACAGCTAGGTAGAAGTAAAACAGTAATACACAAAGGAGAGTACATATTTTAGAGTATATTGCCTAAATCATTGTTTGATTTGGTAGAATAAGTAATGTTCTGATAAACAAAAAAAGTGGAAGATTGAGTGTGTCAGGGATACAGAATGCTGGAGACAGAAAATTTCCATGAACACAACTTATCAAAAATAGAGCAATATTGTTTTCCTACCCAAACTAGGGAAATTGCAGTATGCAGGCGGTGCTCAGCAGACAGCGTGGCAGAATCACATTACTATTTCCATGAGCGTGCTGCTACTAAAGATTAGATGTAAGAGTTTCAAAACATCATTAAATGCTAAGTTATTTTTTACTTTTAATGAGCATGTTGTAGCCTCAGAGCTGAGAGTACATTCTTGCTAGACTTCCTCATTTCATTTTTGGTAATAACTGATATTCCCAGTGCAATTTCCCCTCTGAAAACTCCTCCCAAGTCACTTGGTTCATGACACTATTGTAAAAAGAAGGCATTAGAATGCATCAAATCAGTGTCTAATCATGGCTAAACCTCATGTTAGCACAATTGGGCTGGCAGCCCCAACAGAAATGTCTGTATTTGAATTAAATTTTTCAAGGGGCCTTATTTGGCGTGTGTATCATGATAGAGCCACATAGATTAAGCATCCAAAAAATTGGGGAGAAAAAATGGTTACATTTGATTCCCTGATTCAGAGATGGCCATTTTATACATTAAAACAAGAAAATTTGTTACAGAATTATCACTCTAGAATTGCTGATTTTTTAACTAATTCCTTGCCTGTGGTCTGCGTATTTCCAAACTACGGCAGGTGACCAGGAACCTCTTAGTGAAGATCCCAGGAACTGGAGAAAATAGTAGTCTTTGCTAGTAACAGTGAGGCTACTCAGAACTCAAGATTTATATTTAGGTATTTGGATTTAGAAGTAGTTTGAGTGACCTGTGCTTCTTACTATGGTTAATAAATTGTGAATGCAGTTCAGACCACTAAAAAAATTAGACCCTTTCTGTTCGGAGAAAACTACTATCTACCAGACATAGAAACACTGCCTTGAATAAAACAAAAGAAAAGCTAAATTGTAGCTTTCATATTAAGAGTTTTGAACATGGTGATGAAAAAGCTTTGTGCTACTGAGCAGGGAGGAAACTCAGGAAAATTAGAAGAAGAATTGGGTAAAACCAGAGAGCCCTTATTAGCTCTTGGGAAATTCCTGCTTTGGTTTAATGGCTGAACACTCTTAGGAGAATAAATGTATTGATCTTTTTTTCTAGTGTCTGCAATGTCCTTTACTGTAATTAGTTCCTTTTATGTCTGACAGAGCCTGAAAGGGAGCTCCAAAATGGAGCTCAGTCTTGTATCTGAGCCATGCTATATGCCATTGAAAAATAAAACATGAGAAAATTTAACTCACATGAGCAGCTCTCTTGTGATTGTTTTAAAAGTCCTTGTCATTGCATAAATTGTCTTCTTGTTTAATATAATGTAATTTGTTACACATAAGCAAAAAACTTTGAGCAGCGTTGTTTTTAGCAGAGAACAGAACACTGATAATGAGGCAGAAAATTATGTGAGCATCAAAAACATTGCTTCATTGCTTAAACTGTCTTTTAAGCTGCTTGTGAAAGTAGTGGGTAGTGTGTAGCCAAATGCCTCACATGCCCCATCAGAGTTAAAGAGGACACTTTCCTTGCTCTGAGCTTTCTTAGATCTTAATACCACAAAAATTTAGAAGCTGCTTCTTAAGAAAGCCCCAAATGCCTGAAGTGATTCAGTGTGTGATGACTTGGTAGATCTGTCTATATATAATCCAGGGTTTCAGCTGATACTACAAATCAACATTAAAAAAAAATAAAAATCTTTCTTAATGGATACAAATTCACCATTCTTTGACAACTTTTGGGTTAAAAATGAATTATAAAACTTTAATAATAGAAGAAAAACACATCTGGCAAGCTGAAACCTACAAAAAAGATTTCTTGAAAAGCCTTTCTGCAGGGTGTGGTGGCTTGGGAGCAGCAAATTCCTAGACACAGCAAAATGAAGCCATATGTGTGTTAGGTGAAATATAAACCTGGAAAGACACAGTGTCAGCTCTGATGCAGAGAAAGAATTGGGTAGATATGCTTTCACAGGGAAATCTGAAGCTTGGATTTACATTTAGAGAGAGGCGAAATTAGACAAAATAGCTGACCTAAGGAGTTTCACAGTTTTGAAGAGAAGTCCTGAAACTTACGAGAAAGAACCTGGGAGCTAGACATCCAAAAAAGAGCACTCTGGTGCAATGGGAGGAAGGCTTTTGGGAAGCTGTGGATAGGGGCAACTCAGGTTTACTGACTATGTATTTAAGAAGCAGCAAGACCCACCTCAACCTGCAAGAAGTTTGCACACTTGTTTTCATTCGTCACAGAAAAAAATGTGTGTGAGAATCTGAATCCCAAGGCCTGAATGCTGGCTAATTTCTTTGTCATCCAGGGAATATTGAAAGGAGAATCTGTCCATTCTGTGCTAGTTTCTAAAGCTGCTAGGTGGGACTGCTTGTGCCAACTGGAGAGAGAGGGGTTCTGAGAGAGACCATATTTGCTTGAGCATGCTTCATCTTGGAGGTCAGGCACAGGAAGAGGGGGTTGAGCTGTGGGCTGGAGGATGGCATCCATCTTCTTGGGGATGTGGGGCAATCCTAAAGAAATAGACCTACAAACATAACAGTGAACGTTGAAGATACAGCTACGGGCTAAACAGTAACATGTGCGTAAGTGTGATACCCGGATGGCCACCAGTTACATGTGAATGTGACACTTAGGATGGCCTCAGCCCTTGCCCTTACATCCATAGGAAAGATGTTCAAATGCACGGCTGAGAGGGCAGCTACAGGATACTGCAATAGCAGATAAATACAGAAGTAACCATATGGCAACCATCTCTATGCAAGTCCCATTTTCCACACTGCTGGATATTTTAGATTTGAGACTTGCACTGACTCTAANCTAAAGCTGCTAGGTGGGACTGCTTGTGCCAACTGGAGAGAGAGGGGTTCTGAGAGAGACCATATTTGCTTGAGCATGCTTCATCTTGGAGGTCAGGCACAGGAAGAGGGGGTTGAGCTGTGGGCTGGAGGATGGCATCCATCTTCTTGGGGATGTGGGGCAATCCTAAAGAAATAGACCTACAAACATAACAG
Organism: Neodrepanis coruscans; assembly: GCA_013400695.1. Classification (NCBI taxonomy): domain Eukaryota; kingdom Metazoa; phylum Chordata; class Aves; order Passeriformes; family Philepittidae; genus Neodrepanis; species Neodrepanis coruscans. Next base: position 10,268 of record VYZS01079969.1, on the reverse strand, counting down.
TGAACGTTGAAGATACAGCTACGGGCTAAACAGTAACATGTGCGTAAGTGTGATACCCGGATGGCCACCAGTTACATGTGAATGTGACACTTAGGATGGCCTCAGCCCTTGCCCTTACATCCATAGGAAAGATGTTCAAATGCACGGCTGAGAGGGCAGCTACAGGATACTGCAATAGCAGATAAATACAGAAGTAACCATATGGCAACCATCTCTATGCAAGTCCCATTTTCCACACTGCTGGATATTTTAGATTTGAGACTTGCACTGACTCTAAAAGAGAAACAAATGGACCTTGCTCTGTTTTCTGCAAACACTGCATTTTCCACAGCCATTTCACTCAACAGGCCAGTGGCCTCCCGCAGTTATCTATTTCTTACATAGACAGATGATTTTCCTCAAACAGGTCTGTGAGATATGAATGGGTATAAAGTGGACCTTTGCCTTTTGCAGCAACAGGTATCATCATAGAGGTCTAGTTGATGCCCCCTTATTAGGTCCTCAAATAGTTTTAATGAGCATAATTAGATCCTATAATTCATAGGAGCTGCTAAACTGTGCAAGTCTGTATGAAACAGAAACACTGGTGTTTGCACTGAGTAGCCTCCTAGGAAAAATATTATTTGAAGAAATTCTCAGGGTGGGCTGTTGTGCTTAGAGGAAGGCATGAGGAAGTGAATATAAGCAATAATATTTTTTTCAGGAGACTTCTGAAAGAACTATGATAATTTACAACAAAGCTCGTTTTAAGTACATTATTCTTCTAATATCTTGATAGTTACCATGCTGATATTGAGAATAATAGAAAATATCAGACCAAATAATCCTACCCTGCAAGTTACACCCACATGTATAGCTCCTTCCACTTCCGTGCCTGGTTGCCAGGATCCACTTGCAGTTCGAATGACAGCAACAGTTTATATGTAGTATATACATATTAAGTTAAACTGATTTAATATCTCACACCTTGCAGTTTACCTGACAAATTTGGCATCTTTTCCTTCTCACCTAATATTTGTGGAAAGATTGTAATTCCTCAGATTATGTTTTACTCAAATGATCAGGTACACTTGCTGCATCCAGCCCAGCAGACATGACCGGAGTGGTGTTGATCAATTGTGTACAGGAAGGTGAGAGACTACCGCTATATAATTGCTGCTCCCCGAGGCTCACATCCAGATCCCAGCAGTTCTCTTCTCAGTTTATTGAACTGTAGTTAAAATAAAAGGGGACACTGATCTTGCAGCGAGTAGTCATGGGAAAAACTTCGAGTGTTTTAAAAATATGGATGTCAATGTATTTGTTAGAATAAACTAGCATTGTAAATCAATGCAAAGATGATGCCAGCATGAAAGAGGGGAACTCACTGAAGGCACTATGTGTGTGTGCTCACACAAATTTTTCCCATTGCATCCACATAGCTTAAGTCAAGGACCTTTTAGCTGATAACCAGGTTTTATATATAGAATTTGAGTGGAAGAACTGCCCTTCCCTGAAATACCTTTCCCATTTCACATGTTTTTTATTTTAAAAGATACTTTCTCCTTTGTTGGCTGAATGGTGGACTTCTGTCCTAAGAAAAAAGTGGTACTATAAAGGAACAAAATGGCTTTGCAACTATACTGATCCTTGAGAAAACATGGGCAACCTACACTTGATAACACTATAACTTATTTTTAATAAGACTGACATACGTGAGGATTCTCAGGAGAACAAGAGGAATTTCTTTTCTTCAGGATTTCAAAAATGAAATTGAAAGGGCAGAGTTCTTAGTAACACACTCTCTTAAGCAAGATACCTTAGAGTGTTGACAGATTGTCGATACTAAGTTGTGCAACATTTGACTGAATTCTGTAGTGAGTTTATTAAAGTGATTTAGTGCAGTGCAAGAAAGTGCAGTATGTGTTCCACTCATTCTGATTAAAACAAGGCAGAGCACTGGAAGGACACCATGAAAAAAATTTAGTAATCTGTTCATATCCTTTTAGAAAGTTTCTGCAAATACTTGCCTGCTTCCTGAATGGTGGGACACACTGAGAACAAAAAATATTTTATGCAGGCAGCATAAAAACTCCTCCTCATTTGTATTTAGGATTTCACAGTATGAGTATATAGGAATAGCTGCTGGCAAATAGTTCATCGGAGGACTAGATCCAGCATTGTAGGACTAGGTCAGCTATGCAGAGAGATGGTTCTATGTCCATGTAAGGGCCTACCAAGGCAAGTAAGGACAATGCTCATCTTTGCCAGGACAACTTGGCTAACTGTAGTAAAGATTGCAATGCAATGGCATGAAAAATCCCCTTCAGCTGCGCTAGTAAATAACAAAATGGAAAATGAAACCCTGTTAACAGTAACCTGATTCTGTTTCAGCTAACCAGATGATTTACTGCGTAGAGGTTAGAGGCTTTGTCAGTAGTTCAGTTAACAGACCTGATGTATCTGCTTGAATCACCAAGTCTAAAGTGGTCCTGTTGCAAAGAATGAGTGGTTAAGAGACAATGTTCAGGCTGCAGCTATATGGCAATTGGCTTCTTAGAACTAAATCACATACTATTAGCTCTCACCTAAAATCTTTTGCCTAGTCAGCTGCTAGCAGAGTTTCTTGTTCCACCTATCTCTGACAAACACCTTAGCTTCCTACCCTTCCTACCCTTACCCTTTGGCAACCTATGTAAACTGTGATATGTCAATAGGATGTTTTTCATTGAGTACTTATGAGAGATGAAAGTGGCTTTTTAGCTGAGCAAACAGTGACTCACTTGGTTTTAGATTTCTCTACATTGATGTTCTTGCCTTTTTGACAAGAAGAGATATCATCTGATGAGGATTTTGACACATACCACACTCTGCATCCTTCCAGATGTTATCTATTTAAGACGTACAAGAGGCTATTGAAAGGAAGTTTTTATTAAGCGTAGAAAACATCATCCTTCTGCAATATTACTATAGGTTGCAATACAATCAGGGTTTGGATTTGTTTTTATTATTTACACCACCACTGGTTAGAGGGAAGATTTTATGAAACTGTCTGCTAGGTTCAGGATATAATAATGCACATATATGCAAACAGGATGATTCAGAGTCATGATAGCTGGCCTATGCAATGTATTGATAGAATTCAATTGCTAAGCCTGTCATGATGGCCCAGGAAAACCTGTGGTTTTATCGGGTAAATATGAAAGTAGTAAATACTTAACACTGGGGCTCATGTAGCACTCATTTAGACTAGAGGTGGACCCAAGCCAAAAAGCCCTGATGAGAAGCAGACCTACTTTTTAGGGTACAATATTTTGCCAATGCTGTTATAGTGTTTTACTAATACAGTACCGCTGCTTTGGGGTCCTAATTTACCAGCAAGTGCATAAAGCTATCCTGGGTTCATTTACATAATATACACCTGTCAGAATGGCTTTTTAATAACACCTCAAGGCGTAGTCCAGTGTTTATTTCTGTATGTGTAAGACAATAAGCCTATCTATAGCACATTTGTCTGTCTGAAATAAGTCTCCTGTCTTTCTTTAAGACTTCCTTGTAATAACAGTAAGAAACAGAAATACAGTCATGCATTTGTCTTGCAGAACAAACTTATGACATGTGAGAATCTGACTTGCTCATTTGTCCAGCTGTATCAAACTATGAGGTTTATCTAACATCCTTCCTTTGACACTACTTCACTGCCTGACCTTAGGCAAATCACCAGATCCTCCACTGATGAGTTTATCCCACCACTTTTTGACACCTGAGATTCAGTGAAGGGCTCTTCAGAAGTGAAAGCACTTGCTAGTATTAACTGGACTATATGCGCCGATGAGAAATTTGTATAATGACTTAGCTATGGCTAGATTCCATAATCTTTATTCATCCTAATTAGGTTCTAAATTGGAATGGTCCATTGGTTATAGTACTCCAAAAGACTGATAGAACATGTTCATTTATGTTGGAAGTAGGCATTTTAAGAAAGCTAAGAGTTATTATAAAAGACAATAAGGTTCACATCCCATGCCACTTACTACAAGCCTACAAATGCAGTAATATTTATGCAGTAATGTGTAAATTTTTATGCAGTAGTATGTAAATGCAAGAAGGGTGTTACTCAGAGTTGAAAATACCATGCATCTCTAAAATATAGGCATAAATGTGGGTTTTGTGTCCCCTCTGCGCATGAGATTTGGAGGTTACGTGCTACATTTTATTCTATATGGTGACTTTCCTTACTTTTTCCCTTTTCATGCACAATATTCTATGTACTTTTTTTCTAAACATAGGTTGTTGGACTCCAGACACAACACTGTAAAAATGTGTCAGCTAAGTTCAAGTCAGATAATGCCCTTGGCTACTTTTATTTTCCAGTATGTCACAGATGACCACTCATTTCTTGACAGAGGTGTCTGAGTCAGAATACGCCCAGCTTCCTGCTGGTAGCAATTAAAATTATCTACCACCCATGGGTAGATTTGAATTAAAGTATCAGCAGAAAAATGTCTCTTGTAGCCAGCTAGGTCATGCATCAATAGCAAGGTATAAGCAAAGGTGGCACTAGAGGAGATCTGCTTGTTACAAAATAATGAAAGAGGAAAGAGGAAAAAAAAATCTAACCTCAATGCCTTGTGAATAATGGAGAAATATTGCCACTGACATAAGAACAGGCTAGTGCAATGCAGGCGAAAAAGTGACACAGATGGCAATGACAGCTGCAACATCTGGGAAAAGAGATGGAAGGGCAAGGTAAAGCACTGGGGAAACCAGCAGGGTAATTCTTAATTCTGAGAGTGGCAAGGACCCTCAAAGGAATGATGAAGATATCATTTCCAGCTGACACAGATTTCAATACAGGGTGTATCTAAAGGCCCTTTTCTGCCCTTAGTTAATTTCAGTACTTTTCGTGAGTGAACATAATGGCAAACAGCCAAAAATTGTCATTAAAAAAACCTTTTTAAAATTCTGTTACAAATCAGTGTTTATACATGACAGAAACAGAAGGTAAGCAATTCCTTTTGATCCAGCTCTTGAGATATCCAAACTGATTTGTGGTTCCTCAACTGATCATGCGGCTCTTTCTCTCTGCCTGAAGAGCATGGGTTGAATAGCTTTCACCTCATGCCAGACTACACTAAAGCCAGATCACAGAATTATCATAGACTTATAGACTGGTTTTGGTTGGAAGAAACCTTAAAGATCATTTCATTCCAACCCCTCTGCTGTGAGCAGAGACAGCTTTTACTAGAACAGGGTGCTCAGAGTCCCATCCAACAAGTAATTTATATGCCTATTGCTGATATCCATAAGAAAAGTTGGTATTATAGCGTGAGCTTATATGTGGAAGAGCCTGAGGACTGTGGTCTTGCCAATTAAGGTTGTTCATATTTCTACCTCTCCATAGCTGAGCATATTTTTCTTTATCTATTTAGATAGTCCAGGGTCAAATTAAGAAGGAAAATATTTGTTCAAGTTATTTTTATCAAAGTAGTTCTACTGGAAACTGCAGAACCTTCAAAGCTGACTTTGAAGGAAATATTATTAAAAGATGGCATAAACTTTTAAACATGCACAGTATTTTATTGCCCTGTATACTCATCCCCAGTGAAATTTATACCTGTGAATAAACATGCATGTTCCAGAGAGATTATAACAAACAATCCTCTTCCAAGACCAGTGGTACTTTTGACTTTAGGATAGCCAAAACAAATGAGAAAAAAAAAATCCAGGTAATACCTGGGCTGAACTTAAGATATTTGACTTGTACCTAGCCAGCTATACTTAAACGCATATTAAAAACCCTAAACATATTACTGTTTATCCTATCTCCTCATGCTAGTATGTGTTTCTAATGCTGCAGTCCAAAAGCCCATATTCCTCCAACACTCAGTGGGGAAAGACAGATATGGAACTAGAATGCCATTGATTTACTTCCTCTTCACATTTACTGCAAGATGAAACTTGCACACCATGCTTTGACTGGGCAGCTGGGATTCATATGGCTAAAATTAAGTTCAGTATATCTTGATTTTGATGCCTGATAGTACTACAGCAAAGTTTTGCACAACATGAATAGAAACACAGCAAATGAAAAAAGTTATAGCTTTTAATGATTATTAGTATATTTTAAATGAGAAATTTTTCATTATATGTTTTCCTGCTTGCTAATGTACTCTAACACAGCTTCTGCAGTGTTTGAGGTTCAACATCATGATTTTTGGACCCATTTTCATATTTGGGGGATTCATCTATAATGGCAGAACAACATGGAATCTATAAGAGTAAAAAAACTTATGCATGCATCTCTAAAAGATTTGGTTGGTTACAATTTATCTGGCCTCATATTTCATCATCCAGTTTCCTTACCTGGACTTCCACATGGCTGAAAAAGAAATTAATTACATAATGATTTCATAAGGATCTGCCATGAAAAATTATAGATGCAAGATTACTATTTTATGGTTATTTATTAGTGTCACTCTGAGTTTAAGCATAAAAAATGCTTAGTCTCTCTGTAATCTATCTTCCAAATTATGCTCAAGAACACAATGATCAAAAAGGTGTGCACAGCATGGCAATTACAGTTGTGACTATCCAAGAAAAACTGCAAAGCAGATTGGATAATCACTATGACTGAATTAAATATAGAAAAATGAGGAAAAAAAACCCCAACACCACCCTAGAGGAAATAGGACATTCCTACGATTCACTCCCATTGAACTTCCCTGCTGCTATATGTAATTTACCGCGTAACTTGGCAAAGACTGAAGAGATAACTAAACTCTGGAAAGGTTTATTTTCCAGTCCATGAGGTATGCACCAAATCCCGTGTAGGTTAGTGAAAGTTAAACTACTGAGATCCGGTTTGCCATGGCTTTGTGTCTTGTAAGACCCAACTGAGGTAGAGGGAACAAGGCCTGATTTCACTCCTCTGCCAAACTCACCATAACCACAACATGTAGAGCTATCTCACAGCTTCAGGAGTCAGTAACCTGTGGTTCAGGACTACAGAAACATGTGGTCTCTTCCTCTCTGCATAGAATGTAAAAGCCTTATTTTTTTATTAGAAAACTAGGCTACAAAAGTCTAAGAATCAGGCATACCCCATTATTTAAATTCAATGAGCTAAGGACTCTTCAGTAATGCTAATATAAGAAGATAATTAAGCTAAAGGCAATCCAAAGTTGAGCATACTTTGAACCTCTCCACTAGCCTCCAGAGTCATCAACAGTTACGTGTTTTAAGACTCCAGTGGCACACCATGAACCTAGTGCTGTCATTCTTTACCCAGAATGACATCAGAAGAACAAAAAAAAAATCTCACCTTGATATTCTGCTTTCGACTTCGTACTTCTCTCCAACACAGTGACAAGAAAGAGAGATGCTAAAAATTTAGCATTTTTCTTATGGAGAAGATAAATCACTTTTTCTATAAGGGTCTGAAACCAAATTTTATCCAGATGGTGTGACAATTTAGGAAGTGCCTGACTATGAGTGAATGCTAAAAGATCTAATGTTACGTGTTTATGGATTAATCTATAGTAATAACAGTATAACCTAAATATACCCTTGAAGCATATCCTCACATAATAAGCTCTATAGTGAAAATGTACTTAGAAGACAAAATAATTTCATTCAATACAGAAAGGAAAATGTAACAAAGCTAACATGTTAAGATGGATTTATAGTAGAAATGTATCCTGCTGCTTGCTGAGTGAATTAAAAAATGCAAATGAGAACCAAAATACCTTTACCCATATCCATTAGTAGACAGTATTGCTAAACAATCACAATTACAAGGAGGAAGAAGATTTCTGCTAGTTTTGATATCTTGAGATACATGTTCCTTGTCAGACAAAGCAACCAGTGTTATGATCTGCAGAAAAGTAATGGGCATTCTACTATTCCTGTAAATGGAGCACTGCAGACAGCAGACCTCATCTTGTTCCATCTGTGGGAAGTAGTGTTGTGAGCTAACGGGAGTCAGATTATGAGCCAAACTAATCAGCTACATTAGCTCAACCCTACTGATTTCAATGAGGCTTAACAGGTGTAAATGAGGACAGTCTTGGCCCTTCTTAGAAGTTCTTCATGTCAAATAGTGCAAGAATGAAAACTCCTTAAAAGTTTCTATCTTTTTCTCCTAGTAAATATTTTAAAGTGTATTTTAAGTATTTTAAATACTGGCTGTTATTGAAGACAGGAGAGTAGCTACTGTTGTGAGATAATATCATCACACTGTATACTAAACAAGAAAGTAGAGATGACTGGCTCTAATTTGGGGTTTAAAGGCTCCTGTTTGAGGGAGCCTATCCAAGGATTGAAAATTTGGATTCTGGGGCAAGGAAAACTGGACAAAATTCTGTCATTGTCTATTCAGTTTGTCAGAATATATATATATATAAAAGATTCTACATTAAAGAAACAACCCAAACCCCATCCCCCAACTGCCTCCTCCCACCATGAATTAAGTATAATGTAGGAGTTTTCTTCCTGAGGTCTCCATGATGAAGTGAATCTTTTTTCCCCTGCAGGAGAACATGTTTCTTTCTTTTTCCAAAGAAACAATTTCTGTACTTTGCAAAGATAAAACTTCTGACTCCAAGTGGGTTATAGAAGCTGAATGTCAAAGGGTAAATTCCATGAGAGATGACAAGTGCTGATGGGCTTGAATTTGCACAATCAGCAGTATTCAGCCTCTCCAGGGGAGGTAAAAGGGGGAGTCAAGGGAAGGAGGGAGAGAAAATGAGTTTAGGCTGTCATCTCAGGAGGAAATCTGGTAAAAATATGTTCAGAATTTGGAGTTTGCCAATTAAATTTGCTGAAATGCTTTAAAATATTAATTTGCTGGGTTTGTTAACAAGGAATGGAATAGTCTTTTCAAGTTCTTGTTTTTCAAAAAGAGGAATTGGGTGTGGTAGCTCATAATACAGGAAGAGTTATTGTCAACCCATTTTTTTTCTTTCTTTTTTTTTGGAAAAACAGGCCTTAAGGAGTGTCAGAAAAAAAAAATTGGTAGGAAAAAAGAGCAGGATGTGATTTTTCATAGGGTTAAGCATCTACTTGAAAATGCAGAAGCTTACAGCTGGCTATTACATCTCCCATGCTATGTGAATTACACAAGAAGAGAATCTGCTAGGAGCTTGTCTCATGTGAATTTGAGGTTTAAGAACTATTCCTGAACATCTTCTGAACCAAAAATATCTGTACATGATAGAAATACCTTCAAGAAGAGGCAGTTATGAATTCCAAGCATGATTATGAAGAAGTGCACATTACAGCACAATAAAAGAAAGAAATCGTTTCAGCTCCCTGAGAAGAGCAGTTGTGAGTTCTCCTTTAGAAACATGTTTGTGGACCCTTCAAATTAGTCTAAGATATCAGATTGTCACATATTTGTATGCATATGGCTGCATATACTCATGTGTATACATCCACATACACATAAAAAGGGTACCTACAATAAAAGCAGAAGATAAGGATAAATAATTCTGTTAGAAAACTGATTGCTAAGTCTGGTTTTTTTTCTGTTTTTATGAATTCTAGAAGTGCATCACAGGAAGGTGTCTTTCCATAAGTTAAATATGAATATAATTTTTTGACTATGCTATTTTTGCCCCCAGGAAAGTGCCTTCAGATCGAGGGAAGTAGATGTGATACAGATACCAAGTGTAGGATGAAGACTAGTATTATGTATGTCAGTTGTATGGATACCCAACCATAGTTGTAGGGAGTTAAAAAGAGGGAGGAAAGACCAGTCTTACCAAAAGAAGCTGAAGTCAATGCTACGAGTCTTCCTGTAGCTCATTACACTTCTAAGGAAGCTGGAAGCCTCTGCTTCTCCTGGGATTTTGCAGTGAGGCAGCTGGTGTAAGTTCATTATCTTTTTGTCAATATGCACGTCTAGACTGGTGTAGATGTAACCTTATTCTCAACTTGATTCAAACAACTGGCATCCTCTGTGCTTCAAAGGCAGCCGGGATCTGATGTTACCCAGACCTACAACCAGAACTCCTTTCAGCTGGTATTGGCCTGTCTCCCAATGGGAAAACACTACAGGATCAGACTCTGACATAAGTGACAATTGAAAAGAAAGCACTGCCAATAGAGAAAGCTAGAAATCACAAGCCTTGCACAATATTCTTCATTTCCTGGTCTGTTCTGTGAGAGAGAAAAGGGCCAAAATGCAAAGATGACCATTCTTGATCTATCAAAAACATTAGGCACAAGGAATCAGGAGGAGATTCTCATTTTTAAAACTTGGAGATTGTCGTAGGGTTAGAAACCCG
>VYZS01079967.1:7463-18879 GCA_013400695.1 Neodrepanis coruscans | reverse complement strand
AAAGGCAGTAACAATCAATTGCAAAGGACGATAAGATCTCGTTAAGATGTCAGAGACCAGTTTTATTATTTTCCTTTTATTTGTAAAAGTGCAAAATTATTCTATACAAATCCATCAAATAAAAAACAGCCCTCTAAAAATATACAAAAGCATACAGATCTCTAACAAGATCTCAGAAACTGTATTCCCCATGCGTCACTAGTATCATGATTCCACAGCAGGAACAGTTTTATGTCACTGTCGGACAGTGATGGCAAGACCTACACCACCAGGACAGATAGATGGCGCGTGGCCTTTTAAACCTCGAGCAGGTCACAGATACCCTGTCAGTTCTCAAGATTCAAATAAATTACATAAATAGGAGGGGGGCCGAAGACCTCCCTGCCAGTCCATAGTGTGCCCCAGCGGGTCCCTCACAAGTCGGGATAGCCGCAGTAGTACACGGCGCTACTGGCGTCCGAGACGGCCGAGGAGATCGGACCCGCGCCGTCGGGCGCTGCCAGCCCGGCGCCGTCGTAGGGCAGCCCCAGCTCGGGCTTGCAGGCGAAGCGCAGGTACTGCTCGAACTCCGTGCGGTCCACCTCGCCCAGCAGCTCCTCCGGCGGCAGCTGCTCCAGCTGCTCCCGGCACGGCGTCGCCTCGGGCGGCGGTGACGGCTGTCCCACTGCCCCCGGCGGCAGCGGCGGCGGCAGCGGCGGGCAGCGCCCCGGGCCAGGCGGCTGGCACNCCGCCTCCTCCACGAACGGACGCTTCTCCGCCAGCGACAGCGCCTTCCACGATTTACCTGCACCCACCAACACCGTCAGACGGGCCGCCCACCGCTCGGCACCCGCGCCCGGCCCGGACACCGCCGCCACCGCCCTCGGCCCGGAGCCCTGACCCCGGGCCCGTGCTCTTCGCCCTCGGACCCCCCAGCCTCGCGACCTCCAGCCCGACAGGCCACGGGGCTCCCCGCCCACAGCCCGGACCCTCCTCGCTCTCGTGGGTCCTCCCGACCGGTTCCCCCACTCGCTGGGACCCCGCTCTCGTCCGCCCGCCTGCCCGCGCTCACCCAGCATCTTGCTGAGCTCGGCGTTGTGCAGGTCCGGGTTCTGCTGCGCCAGCCGCTTGCGCTCGTCCTTCGCCCACACCATGAAGGCGTTCATGGGACGCCGGATCCGCGCCTCGCTCTTGCTTCGGCCGCCCGCCGCCCCCGACGGCGCCGCCTCGCCCTTCGCCTTCGCTTCGCTCAGCGGGCTCAGCGCCTCTGCCCACGGGCACATGGCCGGCATCATGATGGGTAGCGAGCACCGCCCCTGTGCCTGGTCGTCGCTGCTGGCGTAGCCCGCATCGGGGCTGCTCATCGCGGGGCGGACCGAGACGCGCCGTCAGTCGCTGCTGCCTCCGCCACCACGTCCGAGAGCTCCGGCGGGGGCACAGGACAGAACTGGCGCCCGGGCCCCGCTTGCTGCTGTCCAGACTGGGACCCGGCCCGGCCCTATTTGAGTTGCGGCGTGGCCAATGGGGCCGCGGGGGCGGGCGCGCAGCCGGACGGCGGCGGTGGCTCCCGCTGCGCTGCGGTGCGGCCGCCGGGACTCCTCCCGGGACTTCTCCCGGCGCGGCGGGACCCGGCACCTGATGAGGTCGCGGGGTCCGGCGTGGGCAGCGCTGTCCTCGTCTCTGTGGGACCGGTGCGGGTGTCATTCCGGGGACCGACAATGCATTCGCAGGCGTCAGTTGGTTTCAGCCTTTCTATCCGCGCTGGCAGCGGCGACCGGCCGACCAAGGCCGTGCGCTCCCGGCCTCACCCCAGACAAACACCCGTCTGGACAACACCAAAAATGGACATCCTTGAGCAGAGCAGACAGAAAAAGAATGAAAGGGACAGATTATTTCTAGTCGTGTGGAGATACCCCGTAAAACAGTGAGATACATTAGCAGCTCCTTTTGTAGGCAGATTTGGAATGTATCTTTTGGATAGTGAGAGAAGTCATCAATTGCGTCTTATTTTTACCCTTTAGTGCAACCTGAGCGTACTTCACCTCGTAAGCCCATAAAACATATAAACTGAGTGGGACATTAGGATACTGAATCTAGGCTTTACTTTTACAGAGTAAAGTCTATGAAATATATCCTATCCCACTTTTTCATACTTCTTACTACAGCTATTCGGTGACTGTCAAATGCGCCAATATTTATTATACATAGTTATTACTAATAACTTGAACTTCAAAGTACGTATTGCTCGTTGTATTGCCTGATCAAGATTTCTCTGATTTGTCTGAATAAATAAACTATAAGTACAAACATAAGTTTGTAAAAAGTCCATCACTGCAGAATAAACAGAAATTCTATCTCAGTATCATTTATGTTCTTCTTTGGCATAGAAACTAATAGTAAAATACTACGTTTTAACGGGCCTTCCAGTTAATATTTGCATTGTTATGTGGTGCTATTAAATGCATCAATGCTTATTTGAGAAACTGCTGAGCTTTAAACTGAAGATCAAAGAGGTTTATTTGGTTAAGGACACCTTTGTTTGGGTAGCCACTTGGATCAAATAAACCAATATTGTAAGAATTCTCGCTGAAATTAAATGAATGAAGCCAGAATCACAATTAACTTATTCTAACATTGAATTTCCTGTTTCGTGCAACGTAAAGCTTGCTTCTTTACTCTTGACAGGCAGTAGAAATTCTAAGAAGAAGAAAAACGCAGAGGCGAACGGGAGCTGCCCCGGACTAACACAACAATTCTCGAGGCATTTCTGCATTCATGCTTTCTAGTCCCCTCTGGTTTTTAGAGATTATAAACTAACGATATGTTTCCAGCGTAATGTTATCTTATATTTATCCCCGTTGCAAAGGGTCTAAACCATTGCCAAAAGAAGTATCTGCCTAAGCCAAATCAAATTAGAAGTTTTAAATTTTTTCTAATTTTTTTCCCCGTTTTTTTCCACCGTTCAAACACACGCGCTGGTCCAAGACAACAAAAGGCAGAGTTTCAGACAGCCTCGCTTGTTTTTCTTTATATCAGATGCTGTAGAAAACAGTGGAGGCAAAAACAGTGATCTTATACATATGTGAGCATAAACTGATCTCATACTAGCATATAATAACACCATTCTTGAAAAAGCATTTTGCATTTAAAACCGTAAAAAAATTAACTGGGACATAATGCTCTTGCAAATCTTAGCATCAGCACAGAACTGGCGATAACCAGGAAAGCTCGTTAGGATTAGATAGCTTTTCCACTCGTTTTTAGTCCAGCGCTTCTGGGACACCACCTTAGGGCGTACCTGATTAATGCTGATGTGCTAGTGGCTTTAGTTTTATGGCTGAGATTGTGACATTTTTCGACCCGACGTGCCGGCATTCAGAGCCCTCAATTCCAGGCCGGCTGCCCCAGGACAGTTGACACCGAAGCATGGCCGATACTCAGAGAAAATTCTGAATTAAAGAGAATTTGAATCGTGTTTAAAAAAAACATTATGTAGGAGGAAAGTGTGCGTAGTTTTCCCTGCTGAGAACAGAATACTCAGCTGAGGGGAAAAGCGACATGACTTCCAAGCAAACCAAAATCCCAGAAGGCAACAATTCACTGCACTAAGGTAGCCGATCCGTTTTCACTAATTCCCAGAGTAGTTCCCAGCTCACGCCGCATTACTGACTCGGACAAGACTGATCGACTAGGAGTTTAAAGTGCAGAAGTGAGTATTAGGTTGTTTTGTTTTCTGTTGGTTTTTTTTGTTGTTGTTTGTGTTTTTTGTTGTTTGTTTGTTTGTTTGTTTGTTTTACCAGCTGATCTTGCTAAAATGCCAAATTCTCCCTTCCATTCCAATTTCCAGAAACATTTTCGTGAGTCAAGAGAGCAAATCCTCCAAGGGCTTATACTGAAAACCTTCAGCTAGTAGAGGGATTGCTTGCAAATAAAGTTTAAAACAATTTTTGGGGCTGTCACTTTCAGCAGAAAAGGTTTTGCTATATAATCAACATGAGGTAATAAACTAAGCTAACTGCCGCTGACTTTGTTTGGGAGATTTGTTGAAACTGTTTCTACAGCTCATTGATCTGGGATCAAAGAAAGAAAGGTGTGTTTTGAATCTAAGCCGAGAAAGTAAAAGCTCCCTGCTTTGTACAGAAAATGTTGGCAGTTGTGACCCTTTCAGCAACCCTGGTGTCATAGATAGATTATCTCACCTCTTTCTAGCTTTTTGTTTTGACTGTTTAGGTGTTTTCGAATCGTAACTTTTAAACACATAACACAGCACTGCCTCTGCCTCTAGCCGCGCTCTGTGCTTAGAGCTCACTTCCCCGTAGCGTTTAATAAAGCTTCTTCTGTCACTCTTGAAACCTTCGTGGTCGCACGACTCCTGGGGTCATTCGTTAACTTTCCCAACCTAACAATACCGCCGAGAGTTCATCCTTCTGATTTATTGACCTTTTAAACCCGCCGGTACACAGCGCAGGGGCGTGGAGCGGGGATCCTCCGGCGAGAGATGTGTTTCTATTTCAGGTCCATTACAGAATGCGGTGTTGGAAGTGGTGCTCCCAGCGTTATCAGAGCCGACCACAAATGCCACATGAAAAGCAGCAAACATCCGGAGGGTTTCCTGCAAATCGAGCAGTTTCTCAAGACAAGAGACTTTTTTTTTTTTTTAAGGTTTTATTAAGAGCAACCCCCTTGCCCTTTTTAACCCGGTTAAAACCANCCTGCTTTGTACAGAAAATGTTGGCAGTTGTGACCCTTTCAGCAACCCTGGTGTCATAGATAGATTATCTCACCTCTTTCTAGCTTTTTGTTTTGACTGTTTAGGTGTTTTCGAATCGTAACTTTTAAACACATAACACAGCACTGCCTCTGCCTCTAGCCGCGCTCTGTGCTTAGAGCTCACTTCCCCGTAGCGTTTAATAAAGCTTCTTCTGTCACTCTTGAAACCTTCGTGGTCGCACGACTCCTGGGGTCATTCGTTAACTTTCCCAACCTAACAATACCGCCGAGAGTTCATCCTTCTGATTTATTGACCTTTTAAACCCGCCGGTACACAGCGCAGGGGCGTGGAGCGGGGATCCTCCGGCGAGAGATGTGTTTCTATTTCAGGTCCATTACAGAATGCGGTGTTGGAAGTGGTGCTCCCAGCGTTATCAGAGCCGACCACAAATGCCACATGAAAAGCAGCAAACATCCGGAGGGTTTCCTGCAAATCGAGCAGTTTCTCAAGACAAGAGACTTTTTTTTTTTTTTTAACGTGTATTTAAAGGCAACACGCTTTGCCTCTTTAAAGCAGTTCAAACCAAAAGCAGCCCAGCCCAACAGCACTGCACAGTGCAAGAAATCTCCCCTAATGCAGACTTTTCGGGACTTCGCGTTTGGAAAATGCATAGATTGCAAAGACCCTGCTCATAAAATGACCCCTTATTGAATGGAAAAAATCAAAACCAAAAAATAAAAAATATCCCTTTCAAAAACTCTATCGAAACAGCATTAATTACTGTACAGTAATAGTCCCCGGCCTTTAAAAAATGATTACTTCGCCTGCCTCACTTTAATCTGCAAATTGCTTTCGGGCAGACGCACACAAACTCGAGGAAAGCTTGCGGCTCACAACTACCCACAGTATTCGGAGCGGGGCCGCTTCGGTAGAAACACGTCCCGTCGCCGCGGGCTCGGCAGCTGCGAGTGACAGACAATAGGTGTGGGACGGCACGGCCGCGCACGGGGAGCTGCCTGCATCTGTGCGCGGCCGTCTGGGGGGGTGGCAAGCACCGGTGTGCCAGCATTTTAGGACCGAAGGGCGTTCGGCGGGAGGAGCGGGATGTACGCGACTCCCACTGCGAAGTAAGAGCCCTTTCGCTTCCCAGAGGACACGAGCCGTGTCCCTCCTGACCTGACGAGTCACCCGAGGTGGGCAGTCTCCCAGTGCCCTGCCCAGTGCTCGGCCCTTTCCCCCGCCGCTCCCACCGGCTTCCCCTCGGGGCGTCCCGCCTTCCCGCAGCCCCCTCGGAGCCGAGTTGAAGCAGAGCGAACCCCGGCACCGATCAGACGGGAAGTCTGAAAGGGGCCGGCGAGAGGTGCTGTGCATTTATCTGCACAGGGGCCACGGGCTCAGCCGCAGCCAAATCCCCCCAGGGCCAGTGCAGGGATTGCGGTGTGTGCCTTGGTCAGGTTCAGCCTAGGGTCTGGAGAACGCACAAAAGGGAGGCATAGCCTTCCCATTTCCTTCATCCTTTCTTCTCGATGCTAGAAAAAACATTAATTATACAGATATATATATATATATACAGTTTGCCATCTGTCGTTTTTTCTACTGCATAGTGCCATGTACCATGCCCGTGTTACTGCATTGAAGGACAGTCATTGTCTGAAGGAAATGGCTTTTCAATTAAGTTATTGAACGTCTGTGTTAACGCTGAATTCCAATGGTACACTTTCTGGAGGACCTGCGGTGGATGAGAGAGCTTCCAGTACGCCTTCTTATAGGAAGGAGTTAACTCTGTCTCCGACGGGAATGCTTCGGGTTGGCTTTAGCGTGCCTGTAACGCCTTCCCTGTCCCTGTCTGAAAGCCTAAATCAAATGTATGGGAATTAATAGGGAATTACATGTTCAATTGACAAGAGTGCTAGGTACTTCTGTAATATCTCTTCCAAGCAGATAATACGTGGACCCAAACAAATTCCAACTAAGGCAATGGCAAATGCTTCTAAGTTTAAATGATAATGAAATCACATTATTTTCACAGAGGAAGCCTAGAAATGGCACTTTTTTCGAACTGCTAACAACATAACATAGACTCAAGGTTCATCACCCATTATATTAATAAATTTATCTACTCCTTTAATAGAAAGATCAATTAATGAAACTAAGATCACACAGCTGTTGCATTTTCCTCTATAAAATAAAATTCTAATTTTCCAACTTCATTCTAGTTTCAGTGCCATTTGGTTTGAGAATGAGTTGCATAGGACCACGAAGCACTAGAATAGCTGGGGCCAAGTAGAATCCCCTACACCTGAATTTCTAAGAACAAAAATCCTGTTGGTTTTCATATGGAAGTACATACAAGTCTTAAAAAAAAAAAAAAAAAGCTTTATACAATGCTGGAGCCATTCCAAAAGATCAAGGATCTGAACTGAACTAAACAATTTGGCCTAGCCTTTGTATTTATACTAGTTTTGTCAGTAGAGTTACTGCTAACTTGTACTACAGTAAGATTTATTCTGACGTGCAAGATGTTAAAGTGATGGCTTAGTGAAGGAGAAGTCATGTAACTGTACAATTAAAAAGCTGATCCCAGTTGCACTGAAATGAAACAAATTTCTTCATTGGCATCACACAGTTCCCAGAATATCCTTAACAAGGCCAGAAGAATGAATGTCATGGATATTTTCTAGAAGGTAGGCTATGCTACTATATATAATGCTACTGCAGTCCCTTAATAGATGTCTATATATTACTTTTTCTAGTAAGCAGCAATATTTCATAGTAATTTGAAAGTGTGAAGTTTTTTGTCTTTAGCCAGAATAAAATTATGTTATACAAATGAGAAAGTAGGTGGGGTTGGAAACAAACAGTTACTTCCAACATACAAATTATTTTTGTCACTGAAGAGATGATCTGGGATTTTAACATATGGAAATAATTCTATGCTAACTGTTTTGCAGAAGCATGTTAGTAATACTAATAAAATTACTAAATGACAACTAAATCCAAATGTCAACAGCTTGCCATCTGCAATTAAGCAGTAATGAACAGATAAAATCAGAGAGAAATTAAGAATGGATTTAAACTCTCAGCAACACTAAAGATCAGTAAAACCTTTTTCTGAGGTGGACAATATAATACATTTATTTTAAAATAATATCATAATCCCTGAAATTAGAAGCCATAGTAATGTTTAAAAGTACCTGATCAAGACATAGGAATACAAAATATGATTTTTTTTTTCAAAATAGAATACCAAATTTTTTAAGGTTGCAATTTTAAGAAGTGACCACTGGAAATGCTTTTGATTTTCATCACATGGAAGTTTCAAGAAATGAATTCGGATTAATTTCTTGATAGCTGTAGCTGTTTGGTTTTATGAGATTTATTTGCCTTGAGTACTCTTAGTGCATAAATTTGCATTTTCATATTCATTACATTCATGTTGATTTATTAATATTAATTAAAATCCCAATTATATTCCATTTAAATATAATTTAAAATTGTAGATTATAACAAAAAGACATCTGTACCTCTTCCAAATCCAAAGCAGTTAATCTTATCACATTTCTAATACTATTTATGACACTCACAGGACTTTCAGTGACACACATCTACTTGCTCTCTTGGGCACAGCAAATTATACAATTTCTCTGCCTAAAATCCTTTAATATTTAATGTTCTGAACACCTTGACTACCACTGAGCTGTGAAAGAGAAGGAAACAGACCCTCATGGGATCATGCCTAGCTCAGCTAGTAACATAAAAAGGACAACTAAGCTTCACAAACCTCCAGGCTAAGTTGAACGATGCAAGTTGGGGTTTTTAATTCAGTCATTAGTACTTGGGCTTAAAACTACGTAGCTGCAGTTCAGCAGTCACAGCTATTTCACTTGCATGGCCTATTTCTGTTTGAATAAAACCCAAGGCTGAAAGTCCCCTTTCTTCCTGCTCTGTCCCCTTAATATCACCTTTTTATCTTCACAACACCCTTTGAAGGGTATTTACTGAAAGGATGAGAGAGCAGCTATCACACAGAACCAAAAACCTAAAAAAAAAGAAGTCCCAAGAATTTCAATAAACTTGCTCTGTAGAAATCAAGGATTAGAGATCCTCACTCCTATAGCAAACAAACTACAAGATCTGAGACAATTTCTACCCAGCTATCTCTAGTTTACCAGTTCCATTCAGATAGGATGCCTTTTTAATGGAGTCCTAGATGTAAATGTTGCATGAACATTCAATTTAGAAACCTTTCTTCAATGACAAATTTAATGATCTCACTCAAATCTTCTTTTAGGAGATGGTTTATGTAATACCTAGATGTACAGTGTTGACAGACTTCTACCATTAAAGCCTGGAGAGGTTTGGGTTAATAAAACAAGGTGCATTACTAGAGAGCTTTAATTTTTGGGCTTACATGTGTATAAATACATATTTATACATATACAGGAAAGCATATTCGTGTTCCTTTGATTAGAGCAGCTTCCTACAGGAAGTAAAGGTAGTAAGTTGCTCAACACAGGATAAACTGAAAAATGCCTAAGAAATATTAACAAACTACACTGGTGATATACAAAGGCCAGAGTTGGACCTGAAGCACACCAAAATTATCTGACACAACTGCAATACCTAAATTTCTGTACACATCTGTTTCTAGCAGTCTGCTAGCCTTCCTTCCGAGACAGTGAAAAATTGCAAGATTTACAATGCTACTTCAGAAAATAAAGATGATGAGTGTTCACAGTTGCTAGGAACACATTATATCCCAGGGCATGCAGGTGCTCAAGTAACGTGATAGTCCATTTGAAAAGAAAATCTGAATCAAGACAATCCAAAACACCAAGGTAGTTCAGCTGACAACCACTCAACCACTCACCAGAGGGAGCCCATTTTCTCTTGCTACCTTGCTGGGCTCTCAGAACTTACCCGCTAAAATCTCTACAGCGGCTGGGAAGAGTAGCAGCCAGGTAAGGAAGCCACATGGACGGACTGTGAACAGGAAAGGGCAGAGTATGAAGGGTTTTTGTGGCTGCTTGATCATTATTTTCTGCAACACAAAAGGTTCTTTATTGAAGAAGTTGCTGCTCTTGCCTTTCAAATGGAGTATTTCTGAGGGAAACCAATCAAATATCTCCAGCGTGTCACTGAAAGATATATACATTTTATACTGTTTTAGGTAGCCTTCTTATTACTGTTTGTTAGACTGTATTTCTGATATATTGTCATTGAATACTTTAAGATAGGTTCTTGCAAGGAAATGTCTCTCTTTTTCAATGGAAAAATAATTTTATTTCAAAGGAAGACAGTTCTTACTTTACCTTACCTCAAGGGGAAGAACCATTCTTCTAATGAATTAATAACCCTCATACATTCTTTAAAGTCCAGCTGAAAAACTTTATCATTTAGTGTAATTTGCATTTCAGCTTAGCCCAGAGTTAAGTCTGAGCTCATAATTAACACTGGAATACATCCTGTTCAGGAAGGACCTGCAGCTCCTTCCAGGGCCAGACTGTGTGTGGACACACAATGTTTGGAATAGGGGCATGATACAGAGGTCCCTTGGCAGCTTTTAGGACTTGACAGAGCTGCAAAAGTCAGGGGTTTTTTTGCTTTTTGCTTTTTATTTTTTTTAATCTTAGGCCACGTAAACAAAAGATCCGTTTAGCAGCAAAACTATCCTTCTGCCTATGTAAACAGAAAAACTTTGCTAGTGAAGATGTAGTTACATCAGCAAACGTGCTTCTAGCACTAGAAGACTACCTACAGTTTCATACATCCTGGTATCTGTCCTTTTTTTCCCTTCAATATCACAAAATATTGTTGACTTTGTACTTTTACCTCTAGTGTCCTCTTCATTCTTCATGTTTGTTTCTTAATTACTGATTAATACATTTCCTCAGCACTTTTCTTTTCACAGATATTGCTAGCCAGCAGTCAGTAGATGTCACAGCACAGACCTGAACTACTGAGAAGTAAAAATCAGGAGCCATTGATTATTTCCTTTCCACAGAAAGCAAATGCAATTACTTTTAAAATTTTCCTTTCTGGTTTGCAACAGTGCAGCCACACATTTTTTTGCCACTTGTCAGACTAATTCAATAGAATAATATGAGCAACATAATTTTGATCTGGGTAAGTAATAGCTGTACATAAGTTGATAATTAGAAACTGTATCAATTATTTCAAACTAATTCTTAGGATTTTCTTTGCATCCTGTAGCTTCTAGAATTACAATCAACTGATTTTTATTTAAAGATGTGACTAGACAACTAAGGCTGGCTCTATCACCTGTCTTTGAAAGGGTTCCATGTTGATGAGGACTCACTAGTCCATCATAAATACTGAACCCTAGATGGCACTGGCTAGACACTGGCCTACAGCAGCACCAAATTAAACTGAAATTGAAACAAGAAGATAAGATAAAGTTATTCAATTACTAAATTACATACAGGCATAAGTATGGAATCTGGGGAATCTCTTTGACAGGCACATACAAGGTTCATGTCTCAAAAGAGCTCTTACGGTTAAGCACACACAAAATAGTTAAATACTCAAATGGTGGTTTTTACAATAAAGTTAAATTACAGAACTTTAAGTATTATGGTTTCTGATTCTGTGCATGTGTTTATAAATCAGTCTTTTTCATCACTTGCTCAGTGTGAAAGTTCAAGTTTCAAATTTCACGCTTCAAAATTTTCTTAAACAAAATTTCCTTAAACAAAATTTCCTTAA
>VYZS01079963.1:26252-42780 GCA_013400695.1 Neodrepanis coruscans | reverse complement strand
TTATAATGCGAACCCATAACACATTAACAGCTGAATTCAACACTCTTGCAAGCTAGGATGATGGCTTAACCCCAAGAATTCTTTGTACTAGAAGTATTTTTTTTCAGAACTACAATCCTAAATCAATTAAAAGGTTCTTAAGTAATCTGAATTATTTTAATTAGCTTGAAAGAACAGCCACTTGGAGTAAAACAAGACTTGATTAACTTTCATATTTCAAGATATTATTATTTTTTTTCTATGCAGCAGGAAGCAGACACAGGAACTGTCATGCACTGGCACAGAACTTCAGTAAAACCACTTGGGCATAAGAATTCAGTACCATGGAGGTCTGCATCTGTGGATTTTAAGGTGGAAAAAGTTAACTCACTTTTTTAATAGATCAGAAGTTAACAAAACTCCAGGACTGGTGCACATAATGAATCTTGAGTCAGGTTAAGGAGTGAGGAAGTGGAGCTTCCAGCCTTTCATTTCCACCAAAATTAGGCATTTATTTTCTGCAGTGTACCGTGTAGTAGTACAAGGAACACAAACCACCCAAGGTTTCTTGCAGACTGTGTACAACAAGATCACAGAAGAGAGGAGTACTCACCCAGTTTCTGAAAAGCTTTGCTGTCAGATTTTATTTTGACTCACATACTAGTAAAGTAACCAGTGTCATATCAGTGCATCCTCCTCATCTGACTGAAGAACCAATACTGACAAGTGTGGAAGTCTCCACCCCTCCCTGTGCTTGCTAGAGGGAGGGTCAACTCGACATTGAGCTAATACAGATAAGAAGAGGGGGAATTCAGATGTGGGCAGTCACAACAAAAATTGCCTTCTCTCTTCTGCAACCTATTTCTCCAGTTTGCCCATTCCCTCCAGGGTGCAGCTGCTGCTTTCACCCTTCTGTCACCTCTCTTCCATGAGCATTTATTGTTTTAACAAGCCCTTTTACCTCTTCCACTGTGACTAATGGGGTTACAGCACTGTAGGGCCTTCCCAAGCTTCTTTTTTTCACAGCTAAATCCATTCTTAAAAATGCATTTACAGTCTAAACTTCCTTTATGCTTGAAGACCATCTCCCTGGTCATCTGTCTGTGTATCCTGTAATATTTTCAGGCTTGTACAAAACCAGAAAAAGCAAAAGAAAAGACAATACTGCTCTATAAAAGCTCTTTTTTTAATTCTTCAGTCCCATCCTCTGTTCTATTCTAGTCTCCCAACAGGCACAAGGAAGCCTAGAGATCTCCTGAATTAAGTTGTATTTTGCTTTTAAGTTCACCCCACTATTGGTTATTAGCATGGAAGGTATTTATACTAGTTTTCTCTTTTGCATTTTGTTTTCAGATTTATTTCCATATGATTCCAGCTGCAGTAACCTTATTGACACTCCTATCTTGATTTCCTTCTGATTATTTTACATTCCATGCCTCAGAGGAAAGGGCAACATTTTTAGCTCATGCAACATTCATTATATCACAGCTGTCCAGAAGGTAAAAATAAAGAGTTTGAGCACCAGAGTGAAAGAACAGATGCTAGCTATACAAAAGGACATGAGACTTGTAAGTAGTGTATAGCAACACTGGAACAATACATGCTTTTCCTAGGGGGAAAAAATCTTTTGGAACTTTATTTTTCTTTCTCATTCTTCTTCCTTCACTTCACCATCCTTTAACCTGCACCAATTTTTACTATATCAGAGGGTAAAAAACTTAAATACTGGTGCATGCAATGAGCCTTTATTAGGCCTAAGGGATGAGATGAGCTGTTCAAAAATTTTATTTTGTGCATTGCATAGCAGTGTTAGGTGGACAAATCTGCCCAGGCAAGCAGACTGCAAAGAATCAAGGATGACTGGGAAATCACAGAGCCTTCAGAGAGACCTTTTAGAGGCAAGATCCTGATGCTCATGATGCAAAACAGGAGGGACAGTCAAGGCTATGCTTGAGCAAGATGCTTATGGAGACTTCTGAGATGGGGAAGCTAGAAGTTTGTGACTTCTCACAGCAGCAGAAAGTGTCTTTCTCTGCCCTCAAATCCAAGTCCAGAGAATCAGTAAAGTGTCCTAATAACTAATGAGGGAGAACGAGCTCCATTAAGGAAGGCTTCAAAACCAACTGAGTTTGAACAAGAGCTTTAGCTGAGGAAGTAGTGGGTGACTATAGTTGGGAGATTCCCTCCTGTGAGGGATGAAGGCACACGCCTGCAGTCATGCTGTTGCAACAGGTTTCCTCTTCTTTAGGGGATCCTACCCATTACATTGCAGAGGGACTGCCAGCAATTTGTCCACTCCTTGAACCACTACTCATTGTTGCACATCCATGTGGACACCAAAGCATTGCCTTGTGCAGATCAGGACAACAAAACGCTGGGGAAAAGTGAATGAGATGGGACCCCAAACTTTGTTAACTCTATCGGGTCAGTGAAGAGTGATGCTCTTCTGGATTTGCTACTCACAAACAAGGAAGAACTGACTGGAGATGTTATCATCAATGGCAGCCTTCACTGTAGTAACTATGAAACAACTGGGTTCACGATCCTAAAGGCCATGAGCAAAGCACAAATGAGTACAGAGCCGGACATCAGGCTTCAGCTTGTCCAGGGAAATGATGTGTGGGGCAGATTTGAAGAGAGAAGTAGCTATGAAGGGAAATGGAGCTCAGGAAAGCCAGCAGGTCTTTCAGAACAATCTCCTCCAAGCACAAAACTCAGGAAAACAAGCAGACATAGCAGGAGATGGCCTCTAGCTAAGCAGTTATGATTAAACTACACTGCAGAACAATATAAATGAGGCGGAAGCAGGAGCAAGTGACTAAGGAGGAACTGCCTGAACACACAGGGATCGTGCTAGGAAAACCTAAGCTCACCTGGTTTTGAAACTAGCCAGGTATGTTATGAGCAACAGGAAGAGTTTCCACTACTACATGACCAATAAAAGAATAAACAATAAAAACGTGTACCAACTGCTGAATAGTCAGGAGATTTATTGACAAGGGATGCAGACATGGCTCTGAACAGCATCATTTTTTGTACGGTCATTTGTACATACAGAGTTCAAAGAGGAGAGAAATTAACAGTACTGGAAGAGGATTAAGCCAGAAATCTCAAGAAATCTTAGCTTTTAGAAGTTTTAGGGAAGACAGATGGGATCTGTAGGAAGATGCTGAGAGACTGTCTGATGAGGCTGAAAGGTTATTCTCTCATATTTCAAAAGTTGTAGAGATCAGAGGAAGTCTCCAAATGAATAAAGGCAAATATTCCACCCATCTTCAAAAAGACAAGAATTACCTAAGGAACTGCACATTGGTTAGTCTCACTTCTTCCCTGAGAAAATCATGGAGAAAATCCTCTTTGAAATCATTTCTGGACACAAGAAGATGAACAAAATGACTGGGAAAAGGCAGCATAAATTCATCAAGGATAAATCATTCCTGACCAACCTGAAGCATTTAGAAGATTTGTAAGTGTGGTGCTTAGGGACACGGTTTAGTGGTGGACTTGGCAGTGCTGGGTTAAGGGTTGGACTCCATGATCTTAAAGGTCTTTTCCAAAACTAGGCTGGTTCAGCCTACAGAGGAGACAATTTCAGAGAGACCAAAGAAACAGAGCTAGGCTTTTGACTGAGGTGTATGTAAGATAACAAGAGATAATGACACGGACTGAAACCAGCAGAGGTTTCTAGTAGACAGGAGATTAAAAAATATCGCTATGAGGACAATCAAGGAGAACAGATTGTCCAGAGAGATTGTGCAGTCTCTATGTCTGGAGCGTGAGAGTTGACAAGTCTCCCATGGCTTACTTCCCCCACTAAATAGGGATGAACTGAAAACTCATTGAAATCAGACAGAAATACTCACTTCAGAAATGTTAACTCTATACATCCATCAAACATTAGATGCAATACTAGCAGCCTGTAATACACAGGAGACTGACTTTACTACTAGAAAATTAATTACAAGATCAATTTTGACACAAAATTATATTTAGAAGTCTGTAATTCTTTCTTTAAATAAAAGACTGCAAATCACTTTGGAATAAGTTACCACACAAATCAATGGCTGTGATTAAACGGATGTGACACTGTTGACTTCAAAATCTCATTTTGGTAGAGCTTATACCAGCTAAGATTTGTCCTAGGATTCCAAATTTGATAAATTAAGGGGAATATACAGACCTTCATATTTAGGAAAGGAAAGGAAAAAGTTCAAATAGACTGTTACATAAGTTTACTTGCATTAAATAGCAGAGGGGAATCCATAGCTTATAATTTAGTAACTATCACAACTGCTTGGCTTTTTCACATCACAAAATAAACATCTTAAATAAAAAACAGCAACTTATCTCTGTTTTACAGGTATATGTCTAACACTTTTTTTCATTTTTCTCCCTGAAAAACTGTAGAATCCTTTTCTTCCCATGTAACTTTTTTAATGGCAAAACCAATTTCCAGATTTGTCATTGCCATTTAGGCAGGGAACTCTCTACATCTCTCTTCTGTTGATGTTCTCTCATCTTGAGTACTTCTCCTACTCATCTACCTGGCTGCAATCCACAAAATCCAAGGATCTTTGTGAGAGATCCGAGCTCCTGTTCAGCCACAGAACAACAGAACCCTAAACCTTTCTTAAAGCTCTACTTGCTGCTATCACAGCAGGTTTGTGATAAATTCTACCATTCCTCCTATGTTTGTTAGTACTCAGTCAGGTTTCTGAAAAGAAATGGAGATGAGATTCAGCAAATTTACATTTATTCCTAAGGAAATTGTGAAAGTGTACTAATGTACATGCAGGTTGTTAGAGCACGTTAACACATACACCTTGACAGTGCATATAAGTAGATACATTCAAAACTAAGAGGCATGCAGATCAAAGTAAAAAAAGCTGAATATAAAACTGCAAAATGTTTTCAGAGTAGTTTCATCTAAAACACCACTTGCCTCTAGCTTGTCAGGGATGATGTCTGTGGGAATCCAGTACTGCATATGTCCAGAATAAACACATACAACTAGAACAAACTGCCACTACTGCACAAAACAAAAATAGGATGAGCTAGTTCTCATGAGGAACAATTCCACAGAATTTGTAGTAGTCATAGACTTCTTGATGAAGTTGCTAAGCAAGGATTTTAAAAACTAACACTTCTGAATGACAGACTCTAATTCATCATTAAAACTTACTGCAAATGTGAACTTTGGCCTAGGAGGCAATGCAAGGCTAAAGAGATTACACAGCTACAATGAGTTCCTACAGGATGCATAGCAATTTGGTTCCAATCCAGTGAAGTACTCAAGTTCATACTTAACTTTAAATGCATAGGCATGAAGATGATGGAACTACTTACACACCTAGTGTAAAATATGTCCTTAAGTGCTTTACTGGGTTAGGGCCAGAAAACTCAGTACCTTACGGGAATGAGTTCAGAGCAGAACATGCAGCAATAACACAACAGGGAATTTAGGACCACAAATACCCCAGGCTAAGTCCCTCCTGCAGTGTCCTATTAAAAAACAGAGTGTCAACACAGTGCAAATACATGCATCTGTAAATGTAGAGGGGTGAGAGAATGTCCTGCCTAAAGGTAATCAGAATAATTACAGAAATCTGAAGCATCAGAAAAAATCAGAAGGAAAACAGTTACTACTCCCCAATGCATATGCTAACTATAAATTGTATTCCTGCAAAAAATCCCTGTATTTTCAATTCCTACATAAACAACCTGTGTCTGGGATCCATGTACACTACATAACACCTGAGCTCCAGCATTCTAGTGTTCCCAGCAGAGAAGCTTAAGATCCGTAGCACCCTCCAACACATTGCATCTGCACTGCAAAAGCCAGACTGACATTCAGCGTGGTCCATTCAACACAAGCACCAAATGGGTCTTGCACTCCAAGTGCTCATAATGCTGCAACACATTCTTTTGCTCAGGGCCAACACCGTCTTTAAAGGACAGGACTTTAAAGCACATGCAAAGTAAAGTTACTCGCTGCCATTCCTACACATCATATGTACTCGTGACAGCTCCGTGCTGTAAGACACTCCTTTCTGCTGACAATTGCACACACTTCTACAAGCTGCACACCGATGGATGTGCTGTACTCCATCTTCCTGTCAGCTCTGAAAACCACATGCTTCTGAGTCCAAGAGCATATTCCATGTTTGCAGGGACTCCCATAATTGGTGAGAGACGGTAGAAGGATCTGGTCTAAAACAACCCAGAAGCAGCAGCATATGGGCCTGTCATCTCCAAACTTACTCTGCAATAGCTGAGCCCTAACCTTCTGTAGTATAAAAAAATTAAAGCTGAACTACGTGCATTTATTTTTATGTTTATACACCATAAGTACATATAATTAGCTTAAAAAGGAAACCTAATCAGCCATGTAATGCTATAGGTCATATAACTTCACAGGACCCAGATGTCCTGCTATCTCACAAAATACTAAAATGCCACTTCTCTTTCAGTGGTAAACTGTATTTATTTTGCCAAAATATCATGATTAATAACATCATCATAGTACGGGACATAAGGTTAAGTAACCAATCCTTTTAATTATTGTTGAAATTGGGATTCTTCAGCACTGTGCCCAAATATAATCTAAATTTCCAGGAGGGATGAGCCTTTTGGGAACTAAAAGTAACTTTGGAGTCATGGGAGTCTGATCTGAATCAGACCAACCCTGAAACAAGTGGATAATTGATTTTTTCATATTGCTCTGAGAGGCAATGAGAACAGGGAAGTGCCTCACTTTACCTGCATTATGTTACTCTATGAAATCTATTCTGATATTTCTTGCACAGGGCTTTGTAAAGTGTTTATAAAGGATCTACTGCCCAGAGAGGTTTCTTTTTCTGTTTTGTTTTGAAGGTTCAGAAAACAAATAAACTTCACAAGTAATTAGGAACAAACAGTACAAACTATAATTCCAACAAGCAAATAGGTTTCTTGGGGTCAGAATGAGACTTCAACTTCATTCAGGAATTTTGCCTTGTGAGAGTACAGGAATCATGCAATAAGCTATAAGCTAGCACTGGAAACCAAAGGATTGGCCCTGGCTCTGTAGTGAGTTTCACTGGTTAACTTCACCACAGCTACTTCAGTCTCACCCACGTAGGGGCTTCTCATTCACAGCTATGTCTTCTAACACTGGCAATAGTCTTGCAACTGAGTAGGGAGATGAGCAGACTTAATCACATGTGCCCTCTGGTAATTTGGAAAAATCTCAGCACTGCACTCCGCTATGAGCTAGATTTGGAAAGCCAAGGAGTGACAGTAAATCTAGTGCATGTTTTCAAGGAATTTCCAACAAACTCCCATCCTAACACAGCAAAGATTCAGGGGTTAAGCTGCAAAGTCCCTAGATAGTGAGGGAACTGCAAAAGGCTTCGGGCTTGCTTTATGGACAGCTTGCGTTATCTCTTATGGTTCCTCGATACTTCTCAGTGTTCCTTTTGCCACAGCTCTGAAAGACTTCTGAGTGCAACTTAAAAGCACAGACAGGCCTTGCAAAAGCACTTTCTTCACCTGAATTACATTTTTAGCTTCTTGAATGTAATTTTTAGTTAATTTCTTTACTACCAAGGCCACAGCCAAACCAGTAGCTTCGCCTATCCTTGCCCTCCATGTGCCCAGCTCACACTCGAAAGGAGGAAGGAGCTGAAGAGAGAGTGTTACTGAAGTAGGTGACATGGGGATCTCCATGGAGTACCACTTCCTGTGAAAATGTAACCACTGCAACAACAAAGAGTTGTTGCCTACTGCTGTCTGCTGCACATGTGGGTTTTTGGGGGTGGCTCTGAGCCCTCCCAAGTAAGGCCAATCCCGGGAGGCTTGGCAAACACCTACACCTGAACAACCAACCACAGATAACTAGCAAGCAGTAGAGATGACAGTGCACACAGCCCAGTGCACAGGAGTTGATTTGATGGGATTTTTTTCATTTTTGATATAGCTGCAATGACATGAGATGTGAATGCACAGAATAAGGAGGGAGATGCTTTATCTAGGTTGTAAGGAAAATAAAGTGAAGTATGACTAATCCTAGCCAGAAAAGGGCATGTTGAGTGAGGAGCCTGAGACTCAGGATGCCCTCAGGTGCTCCCTCACACATATCTTTCTCAACATGTAGATGGGAAATATACTCCAGGATCTCGTAAGGGATCAGCTTTTTAGGAACAGAAAGAGCTGGAGAAATCACTAGGGCTGACAGAGCCAGGGATGATGTGCAAAGCCTGATGGGGCTCTGAAGTTCCTTGCAAACTTCATGTGCCTTCAGGTCAGGGACACACCATGAGTCATGCACAGGGACACCAGCCACAACAACAACAGTGTCAATAAGGGCGTGCAGGACGAAAGCTTAGCAAAATGATGCCCAGACTTACACAACTCTTCCCATTTATATCGAAGTGAGTGTACGCACAGGCTTGCTCCTTCATCTCCTCCATCCCGAAGATGCAGACAGCGGTGGTGTTCCAGGCCTTGGCATTGTGGCTGTGGCGGAAAACACCCACCCACCAGCCCCGCTCACCCTGGCGCACAAGACTGGAGGAAACAATGAGGCTCCTGCAGCCACAGTCCAAATAGACATGCCCTTGCAAAGTAAGGCCACCCTCTGAGGGGCGCAGCTGGCGAAGGACAGCCATGCTGGGTGGTTCCGTGTCATTGCCCGACCTGGCCTTCAACGTGTAGTAAGGAAAGAAGAGGTGATCCCCCCACTGGAGCGCGTCAACAAAGTGCAAAGGCTCCTCTCTGCGCTTGATGATGCCCAGCTCCTCCTTGGACTTCAAGTTGACCATGCTGCGAACCGTGATGACGGTTTCCTTGTCCGACTTCGAGGGCTCGCAGCGCAGGTGGTTGGTGTCAGCGCTGGTTGAGTAGGTGGCCGCCACTGCCAGGTACCAGGCGCCAGCCTGCTGGAAGACGACGCCGGCAGTGGAGCCGTCGGGCAGGCAACTGACCACCTCTCTTTCGTTCAAGCGCTGCCGGTAGGTCGCCTGTTCCCACACCTGGCAGGCACCATCCTCCTGGGTCCAGCCGGTGAGCAGGACGCCCACTCCGCCGGCTTCTTCGTAGTACAGCAGCAGGTTGCTTCGCATGCCGGGGGGCTCCCCGCAGCTCTGCCCCGCCGCCGGCACCACGCGGAGGTGGGGCCGCAGCTCGGGCCGCAGTTCGTAGAGGCAGCTGCCGCCCGCCACCAGCACGGCGCCGCCGCTCACCTCGATGTTGTCGATGGGGGCCCCCGGCAGTTCGAAGCTCTGGGGTCCGGTGGCGCCCGCCAGCGCCGCNTGGGGGGGGGCCGGGGGCGGGAGGGAGCGAGACCCACCTCGCCCGGCCGCGCTTAGCACCCGGTCCTCGCCGGGGGTTCTCCGGGGCAGGGCGGCCCCCGTGCACCCCGCTTTGCTTCTCTCCCGACCCGGCTGAAGCCCCCTGTGGACAGCGGGCGGGCAGAGAAGCGGGCGAACAGGGGTGACGGTGCTAAGCGGGGGCAGCCGGCGGGCCGGTCTGAGTGGGCGTAGGGTCGGCCTCCGCTGGGCACCGACAGCGCCCGCTGCGAGATTGGAAACCCGTCTTGTCGCTGGTCAAATGCTCCGCACAACCGCCCTGCTGATCAGCACCCCTGTCGCCCAGGGTGTCGCTGCCACCAGGCGCAGGAGGGTTGAGGTGTCAGATCTCTGGTTAGAAACCTCATGATCTAGCCTGAGGTAGAACAAAGACTCTCGGCGCTCCCGAGTCCCGCAAGGTTGACAAAAAGCCCGGCCCTCTCCAGCTGTGTTGCTGCGAGATGGACGCCTATCCAACGAGCTCTGGGGACGGGATGGGCCGTGTTGAGTGGCACAACCGATTTACTTCATTTCCCACTGTTTCGCTGCTGGTTCGGGCTCAACACAGTGTGAAGTATAGGCTGCATGCTCAGCTTACTGTAAATCACCGTTTTGCTGAATTTTAAATGAAAAAGGGGTTTATGCAAGGTAGCCAAGATTCATTTTAGTGCTCTCTCTTGGGAGCCTCTGGAAACTGGGTGAGGATGGGCCCATTGGGCCCATTGCCTTACTGAGAAGAGGTTATGTTCAAAACCAAGAGGCCGTCTGACCCTCCATTTACATTGCTTTTGTCTTAAAATAGCTTGATAGCTGGAATAAGTGGAACTGTACAAAACTGTACAAAAGTAACTTCAATATGAATCAGTCAAGTGCAACATTTTCAAGAAGGAAGTGCTAAAAAGTTAGCAAATTTTCATTGACTCCATCCATTACTGTGCCCGCGAGCAGCTGTTGTGCAAGAATTGGTGTTGCTCTGGTCAGCAAAAATGTTTGACCATCTTGCAGTAGTCAATGTCTAGGACAAATATTACCATGAAATTCGGAGTCCTCCACAGCCCATCTTCTTATCTCTTGTACAGTGACTCCAAAATGCATCCAAAATCTGCAAAATGTAGCAGAGAATGTGGAACACAATCATTGCACAATTTTTCTTCTTGCCAGATGCCGGGAGATGCTCTATGTGCTAACAAACACTACCTGCAGCTCTTCATGGAGGACTGAATTTCTAGTCAACACATAGGCAAAGTAGATCCTCATGCTCATATCTCTAAAAAAGATTGTGTACAGAAATGCCATTTATACAGCTTTGCAAAGGATGGTGAGCATGTCATGTTGGAGTACATTACACACTACCTTGATTTCTAGGGTTTTTTTAGTGCAAATATAAAGCTGTCAATGTTCTTTATCTTGCCCACAACTGATGAGACTATCTAGGAAAGCAGATCAACATCCTAGCTGCAAGACAGCTTTGATTCTGACCACGGATCATGTCCAGCAACAGGTTTTCTTCTGCAGACATCCCTCCTTTTGCAAAATCACCAAGCTCTGCATTTGTTGTTTTTCAGGACTGACCAAACACTATTTCTCAGGCTTTATGTTTAGAGTAAGCCACAAGTACTTCACCAAATGACTGGTTTGTTTAAATGGGTGGGGCCAGGCTTGTTCTAGTCTTAGAGAATAGCAGTAACTCCTAAGGCTGCAGACTTCTTTGACTGCCAAAACAGTGTTCTACTTCAATTTTTGCTTATTCCAGGATGTGGTAAGACTGGAGTGTATATACTGCTGCCACATGAAAACAGTCCAGCTGTGTAGGGTAGCAGGTGCTACCAAGATGGGATGGGAGGGGAGGGGATGGGATAGGGTAGGGTAGGATGAGAGGGGACGGAACAGAACGGAATGGAAGTGAAGAAGAGAGGAGAGGTTGTATTCATCTTGTTCCAGGGACAAGACCACATTAGACCACAATTCTGTAGACTCTTCCCTACCTGAATCACTTTTCTATTTGTTTTTTTCGACCTCTTCCTAGGGAAGCAGTATCCTCATCTTGCAACGTTTGATTCTGCATATGCTTCAGAGGATCACTGAAGCAGCTTTGCACTGAGAATTAGTGTATGACGTTTTGCTCATGAGTGACTCAGTTCTCGAAGCTCAAAGTATTCCAAATACGTTTCAAAGTCCCTGAAGTAAATAGGAGCTTCTATCTTCAACATGTTCTACTAGAGATAACCGATCAGGATACGAGAAAAGTTGAGCTTCTCCTAATGTTATGGAAATAGAAAGGAAGGCTACAAGTTTGTTTTATACTGCTGCAGAGTATAACTTTCGTTACTAACACAGCAGACTAGAAACAGTGAGACTAGTTCATGACTGAACTGAGTCCAGCACAAACTGGTGTTCATGTTGGAACTAGACGATCTTCAAAGATCCCTTCCAACCCAAATGTTTTTATAATACTTTTATTAAAACTAAGCAGACAACTGCAAATTATCTTGCTGTATTTTCTTGGATGTCAGTTCCATAGTTGGTATTTTTATCCTGTTGTTGCACTGTGTTTTATTTTTCAATCACTGAACGAAGGACAAACAAGGTAGTCTGCCTGTTTTATATTAGACTTTACAAAGCATTACTGCCTAACCAAAATTTCCAAAAGAGCCAGGGAACCAAGATTTATGTATGTCAGCATGGCATGTGAAATCTGAAGTTAGAATGTGAATCACAGCAGGACTTGGTTCTACATCTCCAGTTTAAAGAGTTCTCATTTATATCTTCAATGGTGTCAGGCAGAACACATCCTGAATTAACTTAGGATAGCTTTCCCACTACAGTTCATCTGTCTGCTTCCCTCCTCTTTATTTCTCATCTGCATGCTAAATTTATGACTCCACAGACAATCTTACAAAATATTACTAGCAAATGAGATGTATTTTTCTGTTTAATTTATGTAACCTAACTTTGATATTTCCTCTGTTTTGAAGTTCCAAGCACAACTAATATTTTACTTGATTTGTTTATTAAATCTATGTCGTTACCTTACCTTGGTTCTGAAAAGTTTTTTCTCAAAGGGTTTCTCAAATTGTATGTTTACAAAGTAATAATAGGCAGCATTAATGTTAACATGCATTTTATCTTTAGTATAATACTGCATATAACTGTTTTTCTCATTATATAGTTAAGCCAATTTTATACTGTAGCTAAATGTTGACAAAATAGAAAGGAAATGCTGGGCAGTTTTTCAAAAAGCTTTGCTGAGAAGGATTCCCTTCCTAGGAGAGTAAGTGCACTTGAATACTGAAACTCAGTTTGCAGATTTAGAATTTAGTTCTGCTTTTCAGTTTTGTTTCTTTTTTCTTGAGAATTTTTTACTGTTGTTTTAGATTAAAATTTTGTTTAATCTAGGAGTTACTGACAATTTTGCACTTTTGTAGTGGTTTTCACAATGAGGAAATAGCAGATTCAAGAACACAACTATGCTGTTATAACTCCTCGGGGATCTGTGTGAGGTGATGCCAGGTGTAACCAGCAGTGATATCTGCTCCAGGATATGAGCTTCATGAGGTCCAGGTAACATGTTGCTTTGCTGAAGTCCCACTAATGCATTGGAGCCATTTGCCCAGGGATATACTCCCTTCTGATGGAATGCTGGAGCTACACACATCTCTTACACATCTCTGACCTAGCTCTGGATGTTGGCTAATGCTTCCCTTCATGGGATGTACATGTTATACCCAAAAGACTCAGCCTACAACTAATGGGCTGAAAATTTAGGGATGGGGTCTGACTTCAGAATGTGGTCTTTGAACACATTTTTAACAAGGGTGAGGAGAGCAGCAATGCTTTTAGGGTAGAACTTCATGAATTTATGGTGGGGATGTATGGCAGGGAAACCTTTAGGAATGTGTGACCCAGAAGACTCCTTCCAGTGCTTGCATGTCAAACTGTCCAAGAAGGGTAGTACCTGGTGTCATTCAAATGCTTTAAAAAGTGACCCAAGTTCTTCACCTGGCTCTGTCTTCAGTCAGAGATAATAATCATGAAGTGGAGGGGCCTAAGACCTAGAGCAAGGTGTGAAGCAAGAGGCATTATATGGCCCTTCCTGTATAAGCCAAAATTCAAACCAGAAGCTTCTGCATTAAGTGAGTTCCTCAGCATTCTAAACTCTTTATTTTTCCCCTTTGCATCTTTGCACCTGCAGAGGTGCATCTGAAGGCTTACTAAACAATTTCCAACAAATTCTGTTGAGTCAACACATTTTCTATTTAAGCTGTCTAAACCAGACTATCTGATTTGAATGAGTCAGCTGTAAGAGAGCTTATGTAGATTTTCCTGCTGGCAGATCTGAAGGGATGATAAATTCAACCCAATTCAGAGGGTTGTGGTAGCAAACAGCTGGGTATTGTCCAAGAAGTGGTAAAGGAAATGGTGGATGAACCCCCAGGAGTCTGGATATATCTCTGTCAAGGTGTTACTGATGTGAACTGAGGCTGTGAGATGCGTACATCTCTTTCACAGATGTCTTGAGTTAGCTGACGTTATTATTAAAAACTCATCATCCGTCATTAAGAGCATCTAGCACAAAAACACCATAGTACTGCCTTGCATCAGCTTAGCCATTTGCAGTCACTATCTGCCTAAATCCTTAATATTTTCCCATCTCTGACACTTTTATTCAGTTTTGTCCTCAGCCTATTAATTTCTAACAAACAGAACATTTAATGGATATATTAACAGCTTTTAACAGAGAAGTTTAGCAAGAACTTCTTACAAATTTTGCATCTGAATTCAATAAACTTTGACATTTATTTGAAATTTTAATTGAAAGGATTTGAAAAGCCTCTCATTCTACTGGTAAGAACCTTCAAGTCATAGAAAAAATAAAATACATCCTGAAGTATGTTCATGGAATTTATT
This sequence comes from Neodrepanis coruscans, assembly GCA_013400695.1. Classification (NCBI taxonomy): domain Eukaryota; kingdom Metazoa; phylum Chordata; class Aves; order Passeriformes; family Philepittidae; genus Neodrepanis; species Neodrepanis coruscans. The sequence continues at coordinate 28,567 of VYZS01079963.1, read as the reverse complement.
TCAAATTAAACTTAGAATACTCACTTAGAATTGAAAAAAACAAATTATCACTCTTGGAGAATAAGATGCTGTAATCTGCCTCAAGGTTAAGCAAAATGACTGACTTCTTTAAAGAATAATCATCTCAACTTCAGTTACAGAACTGGTATAACAGCCACCCATTGTAGCGTTATGGCATATTGAAATGCTCCAGGATCAGAATAGATTCTGAATGGATCAAATACTATTTATTTCCACCATTATTTTCTCTGATTTCCCCAAATGATTATCTGTTTTGTGCACACCCACTGCAGATGTGAGTAAACACACTTACTGTTATTTATAGCTCTGCCTTTTGTACATGGTTGTTAGTCTGGTTACAGCCAGAGTTCCATAACCTGAAATAAAGATATCACTTGGGAATTGAATCAGATTACAGATATATGCCACTGGAACAAATGGATAGGAATATTTTTTAACTCTAAGAGAAGGGGACTAAAGGCTATGTTATACAAAGGAACAAGCCTAAATCATATATAGTTTCCAAAGTATTAAAATACCCTTCCACTAATTCTGGCAGTTACTTACAGTATGATATGTTACTTTTACTTGCTGTTAGACCCTCTAGCTTCAGTTGCATCTACACTCAAATAACGTTCCAAGTCTACCCTTCAACACTGTAACACTAACATTGCATCCTTTACTTTCCAGTATGTGAACTATCAAACCTGCTTTGCCATGGCAGTTTGGGAAAAGGATCCTTCACAATCTCTCATGTGCCAGAAATTCCACTTCCCTCCACGTGCCTTTTCTCCTAGAGCCCACAAACTGTGTAAGAGATCCCATCTTAAACACTGACTGTGACATTCAGTTATCAAGTATACAAACCACTACATATCCAGATCAACAAATTGAAACATTTGCCTATGTTAAAGAAAGCTCAAATATGTCTGCAGGAAAGCATCTTTTTTTTTGTTTGTTTTGTTTTGTAAAGATGTAAACAAGAGCTTGATGCTAGATAGGCTAACACACAGAGATTCATGGAATTGGTGAGAGAAAAATAACTACATTTTTTCCCAAAGTTAAAGATCTATGCAATTAGGCTGTAAAAAGAATGGTTTATCAAAAAAAAATAACTTTGCAATTAGCTGTGTTTAGGAAGGCAATTAAAGAGGTTAGCTCCACTCAGGGGGTAACCTGAAAGACCAGTTTTGATCTCTCACGGCTGGTGTTTGACCTTCCTTCCCTGACTCTATGGCTAGTTTCCACTAGCAAGTCTTCAAGGAAAGGTAGAAGCTGACCCAAGTTTAACTCCTTATTCATCATTCTGGCATTTTTTTTGGTCTGCATCTCAGTCTCACTTCCCCTTTTTGTTTGTGCTGAAAAGATTTTTGCATGGAAACAGGACATTAGAGGCAGAGAAGCTAGTCCAAGCAGCAGGATATTCAGTGCCTTCAGGCAGCGATCTGCCAGCTGATATGTTTTTCCTTCTAAAGTCATTTAAGAGGAATCAGAAAGGCCGCAGAGTGAAAGACAGGCTTGGCATGTAAAACACCTCACTTTCTATAGAGAATATTTTTCAAAGTTGTTTGGGGAGGAAGAACCATTTAATGAGCATTATTTTAAAAAACATTATCAACTCAAAAGCAGTACTTAGTTTCTTTTTTATCGGTTTAGATGGAAATCTAATTAATTAAATTGGCCAAATTAATTAAGCTAATGAAATTAACCAAGAGAACTTTCAGTTTTGTGTCCAGAGGCCACAAAGATATTTTTTGCCAAATTATCTCAGTGTTCCCACTCTGAGCTAATAGAAAGACCCGAGATATATACTGCCTTTGCCACCAGAGAGCTGTGGAATTAAATATTTTAATTACAACTGTAATTGTTTTTAATTAGTGACATGAACTATAATGTAACAGCTTGCCTTCCTTTGAGTGCTGTTGAATAGTAGTGTCTTTGATGGAAACAGGGACAAACCCCTAAATATGATACAAATTGATGTTTCTCTTTTTTCCTAAATCCTAAAGTGATTTCCCTTCACTGTGTTCATTCTGAGAAGTATCTAACTGAATTATCATTGTCTCCGATGATTTAACAACAAATTTATCCAAAAGAGCATGTTAGTTTATGGCTGTGCCCCCAACTGTCATTGTACATCTGGAATACCATTTGGAAAGCCTGTCTCGAGTCTTTCCATTGTTGCCAACAAATCTGAGCAACAAACCTGTGCTACATGCCCTATTTGCCCTCTTTCTCAAATTAAATACACATTGTAAATGCAAAACTAGAGGATTCTGGATTGTCAGAGGAAAACAGGGAAAGTGGATTCTATA
>VYZS01079960.1:0-13830 GCA_013400695.1 Neodrepanis coruscans | reverse complement strand
GCATCCCCCTCACGCATCCCCCTTCCTCTCCCCGCGGCCCTGCTCGCTCCCCACACGAGGATCCAACAAAGCTGGGCCGCCGCGAACGTGGAGCTGCCAGGGCGGGATGTGCCCCTTTCCCCCCACACACACACACACACCGGGGGGTGGTGGTTTTATGAGGAGGAAAGGGGGGGGGGTTTGTCCCCAAAATCCCCATGGCGGGGGGGTCCGTTGGGCGGAGGGTTTGTGAGGGGAAAGCAGCGCCTTGTTCTCCGTTAGAATCGTGTGGCAAGGACTGGGAATGTGCAGCCAGACGGCTCCTCATGGAAGGGCTGTAAATAATTTAGCAGCGCTCGTTACTCGTTTTTAGTTCATCGGGTCCCTTCAGTTTATAAAGCGTTTTTTTTTTTGGGGGGGGTGGGGGGTGTTTTCTGCCCCTCGCAGCGCCCCAGTGGTGGGAGTTTTTTGTGGGATTTGTGTGGGATCCTGCGGGTTCTGGTTCTGTAAAACGCGAGTTTTTCCAACTCTTTTCCTCTGGGCGACTTGAAGCGAAGTTGTTCGGCCAAAAAAACAGCAGCGCGGGCTGGGAGGGATGGGATGGGTTGGGAACATTGTGGTCAAAAGTGTAAATGGCACCCAATTAACCCTTTTTTTTTCCCCTCCTTCCAATAATTGTAACTGTGAGAGCAGCTGGGGGAGGACAAGCCCTTCCAAATTCCTTTGGTAGAACATGGATCCCGCTGAGCTTCACCTTGTGATCAGAGGGGGTTCCCTGCAGGAGGTTTCATTGTTGTAGTTCCCTCCTGCCCCCATCGGCTGTGTGGGGATGATGAGACTCAAAAAATGTAAAAACACTCAAAAAACCCAGTAGTACCTCTCTCCTGCCACCTAAATAGGGCGTTCCATCACTTCTTTGTCCCCACAAATACACCCAGAGAAGGTGATGTGGTTCAGAAACCTCTCAGTGGGTGAGAGGGGGGGTTATTCCAGGTGTAGCTGGAGTTGGGGCAGTTTTGTCTTTGCCAAACGCACCCTGAGGGGTGTGAGTGGTGTCTGGCTGCGCTCTGTGCCCTGTGATGTGGCTGCGAGTATCGATCCTCCCGGGGCTGCTTTATTCCCGTCGCCTTGAGGATTCGGATCCTCGTGATTGTCTGTGCTTTACATAGTCCCAGAGAAAACAACAAGAACAATAGTAATGATGATAATAATCATAGTAATAGTAGGTGCCTTGCAGGTCCGAGGATCTGCGCCGCGAGTTTGGGCGTTACGGGCCCATCGTCGACGTTTACGTCCCACTCGACTTCTACACCCGGCGGCCCCGAGGCTTTGCCTATGTTCAATATCCTTTCTCCACAAGGCTCATTAGTGAGGGGTGTTGGAGTTTGAAATGCCAAGTTTGTGTAAGAGGTAACCAATCTACATGAAAAAGCAGTTTTTACTTTTTTTTTTTTCTCTTTTTTTTCTTTTTTTTTGTGTTGTATCTAATAAGTGTCTTACTTATGTCGTGGTGTTTTGTTGTTTTATTTTTTTTTGAAGATTAACTTCTCTCAATTGTTCTTTGCCTTTTTTTTTTAATTTATTTTTTTTTAAAACAAGTCCAGTAATATAAAAGCTTGCTTATATCACTGAAATTGATACTGTGTGATTTAAATGCAAATTTATACCACTGCCTCAAAAAAAAAATTTGTTTTAATTATCACTGGGGTTGTGAGTAAAGTTGTGCTTAGCAAAAAAATGTGGCTGGTATTCGTTGTTAATTTAACAAATGGGAAACTTGGAATCAACTTGATCAAAATCAGATTGTGTTAAAAAAAAAAAAAATGAGGTGAACTTCTTTCTTGAATATTTGTCCCCTAATTTGCTGTCCTCTGTTGTTGCCTCAGAATGTAAAGCTGTACAGTAATGGCGACCCCAAAGAGAAAGCATGAAAGAACCTTTAGAGTAGAGTTCAACAATTAAGGCAAGTAGACAAGCCAAAGACCTCTTAAGGATCAGGCTTGAAGAGAAGGGAGAGTTTGGGAAAAGAAAAAATAAAGAAAAGCTGGAAGAAGGACAAGCCATAATGGGAGACAAAGCTTCGCTTTATCTGCAAAAGGGGGAAAAGGTTGTTTTTCAAAGTAAAAGATAAAGCCATCTGTCATTTTTGGCCAAGCATCTCATGACAAGTCCTTCTGACAAGCACTTAAAGAGTTAAAGGTCAAGATGAAGTTGAATGGTGGCCAAGATTAAAGGAGTCATACCTGATGTATCCTACAGAATAACAGTTTTTCTTCTGTCTGTCATGTAAGCAGTGATTTGATGAATTATTCTGGTTTAGTCCATTGACAAAACCTGTAATCTTTCTCTTGTGAGTGCTGCTGTAACTGTGGTCTGAATGAAACTGGGGTTTGTCGAGGGAGCTGCTGCACCAGGGGCAGTTTGTGTCCTGCAGGAGGAGGGAGCTCTGGAAGCAGCACTGGGAGTGAATGTCTGTCCCAAGGGCTGCACACACAGCCAGGGCTTTGCACAGACCTAAAACCACTTGGTAAAGCTTTATCCCAGTTCTAAAGTTAACTCCTAATATTTACTGTGGGTATGTTCATGATTTAAGAACTAGGATTTAATTTTGATAATGTAGTGGAGAGAACTAAATGACCATTAATAAGTGTATTTTTGGAAACGATATCTTAATTTTTTTTTTTTTTGCCTAAGTGGGAGAAGAGAAAAGTTAGAGTATCACATAGCAGCTGCTTGCTGATGGATAAGTCCATGGTCATATTATGGGATTTTAATTTTATTGTAGGAGTTCTCAGCTGGTGGTTAATTGAACACAATAAATTCACCAGTGTGTGCTGTAGCATGAAAAAAAAAAACACAACTTATAAAAGAAGCCGCCTGTGAAATTAGAAAATAACTGATTTTTTATTTTTATTTTAAACACCAAACATGCCAAATGCTCAAATTCCCAAGTACCTTAACACTGCCCACATTCGAAGATGTCCGGGATGCAGAGGATGCTCTCCACAACCTGGACAGAAAGTGGATTTGTGGCCGCCAAATAGAAATCCAGTTTGCACAGGGGGACCGCAAGAGTAAGTGCCTCGTGTGTGTCCACACCAGGGGGATGTTTGGCTTTTGATCCAGGAACTGTTAATGGCTTGATTTAGTTTTAAACAGATAATTAAGTGCAGCAGTCACTCACTGTGATCATTCGTTAGAGCTCCCTGTGATTTCCAGGATTGAAACATCTGCGTTTGGCTTTGGGATAAAAGGAGATTTCAAGGTGTCTCAGTTCATTGTGGAGCAGGATTCTGATTTTCTCTTTACAATCATCTGTTCAGAACTTATGCAATAACAGTCTTAATAGAGGTACATTATCTTAATATGCAGGGAGATACAGATATTACATAAAAATAAACCTGCTGCTCTAAACCAGGACTGTGACACTCGTGTGCTGCTTGGGAATAAAAGTGCCTTAATGATCTTTAGTTACAGAACAACCCAACAGTCCAGTTTTCCCTCAAATACACACAATTAACTTCTGTTGAAGTCAATGGAAATTTTATGCTCCAAAAGACAAGTTTCTGTCCTGTTTGTAAATATTGGGATTTCTAAAAGGTTTCTCAACAAAAGAAACTGGATTTATTTCTGTGTGTTGTAAGCAGCAGCACTTAAAACATAAAAATTAAAGCCATTTGGTACAGGGTTACTTTCTAAATACTCAGAGCATGGTCTTTGGGTGTGAAAGACAGTGGGATTTGATACAAAGGAAGAAGAGCTGTGCTGCTTAGTGGAAATACAATAGAAGACTAAAAAGTTCATTCATTCTTAATTAATAACTAAGCTACACAGTGAATGTGAATTGTTTTACTGGGGGGTCACTTTGGGAATCAGACTTTGTGTGAGATCCTGATGCTGGGGATGAGCTGGTTTTTAATGATTAAAGGCAGCTGTGGATCAGGTGTGATGCTGGTGCAGTGTAATCAGGAAAAGTGTTTAATTAATTCCCTGTCAGCTTTCACTCCTTGGGAAACTTGAGGAAGGTTAGAAAGTCTCAGTCATGGGTTTGACCTGTCAGACCAGTTTCCAGCTGGCCTGAAATCACCTCAGCCAGTCCTGTGTTCTGGTTTTATGGAACTTTAGTCCTTTCTTACTGTTCTTGAAGGGATTTTTTATTTGCTTTTTTCCCCCCCTAGATTTATAATGCCCACGAGGCTGCATTAGTTTTTACCCAGTGGTTAAAGCAGCCTCTCATCTGCCCTTTCATAAACTACAATCACCAACGAGCCTTTCTGCTAAAAAATCTCAGGATTAATCAGTGAAGGGGAAAGGAGGAAACTGAAAACATTGCTGTTTTTTTGCAGCACCAAACCAAATGAAAGCCAAGGAAGGGAGAAACCTGTACAGCTCCTCTCGTTACGATGACTATGACAGATACAAGCGGTCCCGCAGCCGCAGCTACGAGAGGAGACGCTCCAGGAGTCGCTCCTTTGATTACAGCTACAGAAGATCCTACAGCCCCAGAAAGTAAGTGTGCACTGTGTGTTTGGCCACAGCAGCAACACCACGTGAACTAATTATTAAAATTGTCAGTAATCTTTTTGGAGTAACTCATGGGAGTTGAGTGTCTTTGCATGCCACGTCAGAAATGGTGAATGAAGTGGGGCTGTGCTTCACTGGGGGATGCTTTAAAAATGCACAGCTTGAAAATGAATTTGGTAAGCATTTCTATATATTTACAAAGGTGTTTGTCACTGTTTGCTTTTTTTCTGATGTACCTTTTTAGCAGTAGACCTACTGGGAGACCTCGTCGTAGCAGAAGCCATTCGGACAACGATAGGTAAAACGCTTTTTACACCTTTCAATTGAAAGTTAGATCACTGTGTTCCTTTAACTATAGGTTTAAAAAAAAAAAAGTTTCTCCTGCAAAAAAACGGTAAACAAATTTTTGATGTTCTAGATGTGTGAGAATAGTGTTTTTACATTCAAATCTCCTCTCTCCCCTTTATTCTGATAGGTTCAAACACCGCAATCGATCTTTTTCAAGATCTAAGTCCAATTCAAGATCACGATCCAAGTCACAGCCCAAGAAAGAAATGAAGGCTAAATCACGGTCTAGGTCTGCATCTCATACCAAATCTAGAGGCACCTCTAAAACAGATTCTAAAACACACTATAAGTCCAGCTCAAGATATGAGAAGGAGTCGAGAAAAAAAGAACCAGCTAGATCCAAATCACAGTCAAGATCACATTCTAGATCTAGGTCAAAATCCAGATCCAGGTCTTGGACTAGTCCCAAGTCCAGTGGCCACTAACAGTGTATCCATGTTGGTTTAGGCATGTAAGATTCATTTACACACAGTTCAGTTTACTTAAATTATCAGGAATATGATGTTGCAACAGTGCTAAAAAATATTTTCTTTGTCAGTTTTCCCTGTAGCCGACAATGGTTAAAATTAAAAACAGTGTTGAGAAGCCACAGAGAGAGAGAGAGAGAGAGAGAGAGGGAGAGAGAATGTCCACTTGGTTACATGTCATGGGCAGCTACTGATCTGGTTGTGGTGTCTCTGTGTATATTTTTGTAAAGATTTGCATTTTTAATGCTTAGATATCGGTGATGACTTGATTGATCGTTAACTTGCAACATTGTCCTTTTACAAATGTCACACCCATAGAGAAATTGGTACCAGTTTGTGCTGAGCAGTTAAACCAGCTCTTTAACTGGTTCTTCTTTCAACACTAAACTTTGTGAGGAAAAAAAACAGAGAACTGGACAGTTGTAGAGCAACACTGGCTGCTGGGCAATCAGTCTGGCAGTTTTCTGTGGCTCCAGGGCAGGTTTCGGTGTTCTCCGTGCCCACCAACACCAGTAGGCTGGTAGTTGGAGCTGTTTGGAGAGAGATTTTGGAGATTTCTCTTTGTCCCTGCTATCTGGAGAGATGGTACTGACATTGCATGTCTGACACAGGGAGAGAGAGTTGGTCTGGGAGATGCTGCAGTGTCGTGACTTGTCGGGACAGAGGCTTCACTGCCCCTGGCCTGGCTGCTACTAAAGGTGTGAGAGAGGGGGGGAATAAAACCCCACCTTGGAATGGGAAATTAAATTCAGATTTCAGCAAAACAGCAGAGCAACGAAATATTAGGTTGTGTGTACATTTTATGCAGTTTTTGTATCTACTCTAAATTTTAGTGAGCAGTTAACCATAAAATTGCTTAGTTTTCCTGCTGTTAGATGCAAGTAGATTGTTTCGAGTTGTGTGTGTACAGTATATAAGAACTAAACTTTAATGCCAATGACTCCTGTGGTTAGTTGGTGTATTCCTAGGTATCAAACTGTAGCCAGGCTTGCTTTCACACAGCCAAAAAAGCAGCTGGTCAAGCAAGTCTGAATCACTCCTTCCTCAGAATTGATAGTGGTTTGGTTACAAGATTTCATTTCACTTCAGAACAAACGTTTGGAGTTGGATATGAACAAGAGCTGCATCCCTAGCTATGTAGTTTATCACTAATGCAGTATATTTAGAGAATTAAATGTGAAAAATGACAAACCCACTGTGTAATCTCACCAGTATTTCTCTAGAAGGCAAGTTCCTTTGTTACAGAAATGGCTTTTGGCGTTGTTGGTTTTTTTTTTTTCACTCTTTACTTTCCAAAGCCAGCATCAAACACTTAGAGTGTTCCTCACTGATGTCATAGACATTGGTTTCCAGAAGTTCCTTTTTGAGAGAAATGTTTGTAGGGTTTGGGTTTAGTGTTTGGTCTGGGCCTTTAAAGAAGTGCAGGTGTCTTTGGAGGATCAGCAGCGGAACGTGCGTAGGTTGATCGTAGACTCTTTGTACATTTGATAGTGTTTCTAAACTTTTTTTTTTCCTTTACTGTTTGCAGTTAATGTTCATGTTCTGCTATGCAATCATTTATATGCACGTTCCTTTAATTTTTGTAGACTTTCCTGGATGTATAGTTTAAAAAAAAAACAAAAAACAAAAAACAAAACAGCAAAAAGTCTATTTAAAAATTGTAGCAGTAGCGTGCAGCTCTAGCAGAGGAAAAGTTGTGGGGTTAAACTTTGTATTTCCTTTCTTATAGAGGCTTCTAAAAAGGTATTTTTATATGTTCTTTTTAACAAATATTGTGTACTACCTTTAAAACATCGATGTTTTGATCAAAATAACTAAAGACCCAGCTTATTTTCTGCTTGCTGTAAATTTAGCAAACATGCTGTAATAAAAAAATGAAGGAAATACTGATCCACTGGAATTATTGTAGCTTTAGAATTTGACTCCAGAGCATGGTTAGGAGTAGAGCTCTGCATCCCTTATGGAGTGAAATCCTTACTATGGTATTTCAGTAAAGGCAGGAATTTGTCATTTGATGTCTGAATAAATGTCATTTCACATTTTTAAAGGGGTACGAGACAAAATGAGAGTGATTATCATAAGTTTTAGTCTAATATATTGAATTTTATTTCCCATTAACTTTCATTATTGCTGGATGGACTTGCCCTGTGGTTATAATTCAGATGTTGGCCGGGTTATGAACTGCATAAAAGCAAAAGCCGAAGGGTTTTGGATCAAATTTATAGTATTTGTAATTGCCATATCAAAACCGGCGCCAGCAGTGGTTCTGTGGGAGGTGACAAAGCTTTGCTGGTGACTTTCAGAGATGGAGGAGGTTCTGCCACTCACAAAAACCCTCTGTAAAGCACTTAATTCCCTCGATAAACCCACTCTGACACTGTGTAAGTTGAGCTGTGAGTACCTTGCAGCCTCCGAACAGTGGAGCCCCCCACCCTTCTCAGTTCTGTCGGTCTGGTCTTCATGACTGAATCCTACAAAAAGGGGCCTGGATGACTGTGGTGGGGAACCAGGGTTTGTCAGGGACCTGCAGGGGGCTCTGTCTGATGCTGAGGTCAGTCCAGCTGGAATGGGAGCTGGATCAGTGGGAGGAGGGAGGAGATCTCTGAGTGCAGGCGGAGTGATTTGAGACTGCAGAGTAACAGTAACTATTCCTTAACTACTGTGTCAGCATGTCCTTATATTGTGTGCCTCGACATTGATGTATAGCACAGTTTAATTTTTTTTTGTCTTGAAAATCCAGTTCATTGCAAGTATAATGTAGTGTCTGCCAGTTCTGATGGTTCTTTCTTTCTCTCCCAGAGGTAGGACTAAACTTTGACTTGACTTGTGTATATGAACAAGCCAGAAAAGCCGAACACAAACCCACGATGTTTCAAGAGTGCATGAATAAAGATGTTGTCCTAGTTCTTGCTCCCATGGAAAAATTGTGAAGAAGCTGTTCTGTGGGCCTGTCAGTTGGGGACGAGTTAGCAGGATGTGTGGCCAAAAGGGCAGGGAATGTTTGTGCATTCATGCAAGTCAAGCCACAGCCCATCTAGATAACATCTCCCTTCCTTGATGCAGGTGTCCCAGTCCTGCCCTAAAAAAAAAAAAAAAAGAAAAATAAAAAAAGCAGGAGCCTGTCTTGTGCAAGCTTTTCCTGCAGGTTATGCACAGCTGGAATGCAAGGACATTGCAGGCTACAAAAGATCATGTCTAGGCATCTTTCTTTTGGAGTCTCAAGAACGGTGGGAATTGCGGGTTTTTTTTTCCTGTGGTAAATAGATTTTGTCATTCCTGCGAAATTTGTAGAATTGAAGTAGTGTGTAAAAAACAAAACAAGACAAAAAAAAACCTCTGCTGAAATAATGGCTGTGCTCCAAAGTATCTGCAGCGAATCGATGGGTGTCAGCAGTCATAGAAGGCTCTATTGGAACTTCTTTTTCACCTAAAGTCCATGCACCCAACTGGTAATTAAAACTCTGCAATTTAGTGGTTAAGTAGCTGGGTGTTTAATTAGGGACTCTGATAGACTGGTCTCTGAAAGCTCAATGTTATCCTTTCTATGTCTTTTCGAGATGTTTAATGTACAGTATCATGGTTTTATTGGAAGTGGAACTTCTCCGTTTCAATGTTACTTTGAGCTCTGCTTGGACAGAGCTGGTTTTTTTTGCTGGCTGCTCAGTGTGGGGCAGGAGAGGGGCAGTGGGAGCCCCTCCCAGCTCTGCTGCTCGGGCTTCTGGCAGGGATGGTGCAGATGAACATTCTGAAGTGCAAAGGGATAAATTGACACATTTTTAGGACATCATCAACCCATTAAGAATTGCTGGTTTTCTCCATTTATCTTGTAACTTGCTTAAAAAGTCTGTAGTCCATTGCTATAATATTTGTCTAAAGATGCTCTTGCTGATGAGACTATTGTAGGAAGGGAAGACTCTGTACCCTGTAGTGTGTTTGATCAAAGATGCTGATGTTTTATTCATCCACATCCTTTCTTCTTGAGTTTTGTGTTCCATCTGTGCAAATAACCCTGTGAATTGGGAATAAAATGTACAAGTTTTGACTATAACTCGAGAGCACCTTCTGACTTAATTAATTAGTCTGTGGGAGATGGAGCCCCAGTGTCTCCAGGTTCTGGTTTTGTGAGGAACATTAATTAGTGTTAATTTTCAAGCCCTGTGTTCCCAAACCTCTGGAAGGGCACAAAGGAGAAGGCTGCAGTTAACAAACCTCCCTTGGGAAGGGAGCTGCCAAAGTGATGTCATCCCACTCTTCCATTTCCATCTGAAAACAAACAGATGCTTTTAGGGGGTAAAAAAAAATTTTTTATTTAAATTTTTTGTTTCCAATTTGTACAAACATCATCAGTAACTGACAATTTGAAATTAAGAACAGATAATTAACTGGGATACAACTCAGACTCTGGTGAAGGTCCAGGTCACAACATAAGTTTAGAGGCTGCCAATTCCATCTGATCTGGAGCAATAATTTGTAAACATTCAGCTGCCACTGCGGGTGGAATGTACAGACACCTCAGAACATTTCACAATCGGCAAAGTCCCTTTCCAATTAAAGCACTTTTTTAGCAATTCCTGGATTTTGCAAGAACCCTGGTTCTTGTTCTCGCAGTTCAGCTGTTCCTGCTGCAGCAGCTGGAGTGTGACAGGAGCTGCCACTGAAGGATTTCAGCAAACACTGGGACAAAATGATCTTTTTACAGAGCATTGATGCATTTCAGAAACACAAAATGGTCACATGAACCCAGGCATTTGCCTTTCTTGTGAAACACTTGATTTGAAACATTTCAGTGTTTTTTCATCACCGAACACCCACCTCTCCTACACATTCATATCAAGAGGATCTGAAACTTCAGCAGCTTTTTTTTTTTATGTTTTTTTTTTTTTAATTTTATAAAAAAACTCTAAATAAGCTTCTTTTGCACTGATTTTACTTTAAAAAATGAGCTCACAACCAAGTACAACGTGCATATTCACTGCATGTGAAGTGCAAGGGCACAGCCACAAATGTCTTTTTTTTTTCTTTTTTTTTTAAACAAAATAACTTTTTTTTTTTAAACCAGGCCACGTATTCAACATGGTCATCTTACATTCAGCAGTTTTGTACTAAAAATATTCTGTGCAGGAAAGCCCAGCATTAATTTACATATGCTACAATGTTTTACATGTATTTACATGGCTCTGTCTTCCCTGTGAAAACATTTCATAATACCTGCCCCAAACTATTCATTATTAGAAGGGAACCAATTTAAGACCAGCCTAAGGAACTACTTCACCTTTCTGTAATTATAAAAACTGATACAAAAACGTGGTGTAGAACTCCTCAGTGCAGTGGGCACAGGGGATTTGGGGGAGTTTTTGGCAGTCACCTGGCAATGCAAGGTCTTTAGTTGGCACTCTTGACTCCTGGAGGATTCCCTGGAAGCACTGCTGGAGCAGGAGAGAGGCATTTGGGATCTTCATCCTTCCAGAACATTCTAGACTGGGGTCACAGGCTCACCCCCCACTCCAGAAGTGCCACTAAAGCTCTCCCAGGTAAGAGAATCATCTGTGCTCTGCCCTGTGCCCAGGGGGAGGTTCCTGCTCAGCAAATCTGCAGAGTGTTTGTTCAGCACAACTGGACACCAGTTTGAAAAGCAGCAATAACCTGACTAAGCTTTCAGTGCATTCATTTCCCAGTTCTTGCTGCATTAAATTAGGTTAAAGCTGGTTTTCCAACAATTCAACGAAGTCACAATTCCAATTCTGGGAGGCAGCCCCACTTATAATAATTACAGTAAATGGTGACTGTTGGGATTTGATTTGATTGATTTTAGAGAAAACACACCTATTTCACAGTGACATGAATACAGCACTGAACTTTTGAGGTAAAACATGAGGGGAATGTAAACTTCCACCCCTCCTCCAAGTGACTTAACTATGCAGCAAGAACCCCTGGGCCTGCACAGCTGGAGGGAGGAACAACAATGATTTGAAACCCTGTACATTTAAATCACTTCTGAAAAATAGGAAAAGTTACATCTCAAGCCTGGACTTTTAGTAATGTTTTCAGCTGAAATGTCATGATTTCTTTGTCAGAAGGTTTAAAAGAAACAGGTACCCAGTGGCTTGGTGGCTTAGGAAGAACACTTGGGGAGGGAGGCTCACTGAACTTGGCTCCAGCATAGTTCTGGTTGCTCTGGGGGGTGAACAACAGGTTGTGGTTGGAGAGAGCAGGATTCCAGTTGGAATTGTTGGGGAAGTGAACGTTGCTCTTGCCCCCTTTCTGCATGGCCTGCCATGCACCAGGGGAGGAGCTGCACCCATGGCCTCTGTCCTTCTTCAGGTAGGTTTTCATCTGCGAGTTCTGGTCTTTGTTCTTCTGCCTGTTCTTAAGTTGTTGATGGTTCTTGGTGGTATTTCTAGACTGGGGAACTGGAATGTTGTATCTTTCTCCACCACCCATCTTCAACTTAAATGTCACCTGTAAAAAAACAGGAAATATTTCAGAGGATGTTTAGATTCCAAGCAAGGGGACAAAATCAATTTAAACAAAACCTGTACCAGTCCTGAGAAGTGGTTTTTCCTTCTTGACTGCACACCACTGCAGTAACAGAAGGTGTTACTGTTGGGCAAAGTCTGCACTCCTAAAGCCACTCCCCCCAGGGCTTCCCGGTCAGTGTGAGAATTACCCTGATACACCCAAAGTGAACTGAAAACCCCCTCAAATACAGGTGGGTCAGACTGAAACTGAACTGCCAACAGCCAAACACCACCTCGGGGTCCTTGGCAACTCTGCTGCAGTCATTTCCCCTCTCCCAGCCCCACTCACCTCTCAGTTGTCTTCTCAGATTCCACACTCTCCAACTCTTGTCCCCTTTCCTGCTTCCAAGCCTGAAAGAACAGGTGCTGCCTTGTGCTGGACTCCTTCCTCTGGCTGGGAATGGAAGTTTTCATGGGCTGATGTGCTGTCTTCAGCCAGGGAGCCGAGCCCAACATCGGATTCTCGGCACAGGAGCTCCAAGGGAGAAGTCCTGCTGCAGAAACGAGAACAAAATTTGAATTCTAATTAAGCAAACAATAATTTCTATTGGGAAGGGGGCAAGAAAATTCAGTCAGCTGTGTTTCTTGTTAAAAATAATATGCTACAAAAAAAACAAACCCCCACCCAAAAACACACGGCAGCATTTCTCTTACTCGAGTTATATAAACTTCAGACTCGTATTTAGCCTTTCACAAACAGCAGCCTTTTAATTATGCTCTTGTCTCTATATATAGTGTCTTAAATAGGCATAGTGTCATTTTAATAGGCAATAAAAAACTTTTTACATTCCCAACAAGGAAAAAGGAAAATAGCATGGAAAACACTCAAGGATGAACTTCAGGGGAACTAGAGCTCAATGGATCACTTGAGCACAAAGAAACCCTCCCTGAAAACTGCCCCTGGAGAACTCACACACCCAACTGGGACCAGTGTCGGAACTGCCTCCAATGTCCCACCGCACCTCCGAACCCTCCCCCGCCATCACAGAGTTCAACTTCCCCTGTGTCAGCTGTTTTTTTCACCTTCGTTAGCCAAGTAATCTCACACTAATTTCCTGTTTAGCCCCTGACTCGTCCTTTCCTGGGACCTCTAAGACTTCAGTTTCTCTTACAATTCTCCAAACTCACAAGCCTCCAGCCCCCCCCGCCCTCGCTCAGCTCCAGAGAAGCCGCCCATCTCCATTTTCAGCTTTTGTTTGGACTCAAACCAAGGGCCGAGGGAACCCCCCCGATCCCGGTCCAGTTGTTATCGCTCCCACCCAGTGGCTCCTTTTCGCGTCCCTTCTCCTCTGACCGCCCCCCGCGATCCCCACAGGCCGCCGGGACCCTCCGTCCTCACTCCCCACAGCGGAGCACAACATGGCGGCGGCCGCGCCCGGCCCTTCCCTTCCCGCACCGCTCCGCCCTTACCGACTTCTGTCCGCTGCGTTCGCCCACGAGCACAGACACACGCACACACGGGCCTTTCGGAACCGACTCCGCGCTGCTCCGCCGTCACTTTCCGCACCCCGCCGCCCTCACAGCTCCCTCCTCCCGAGCCGCCCCTCTCGCTCCCTCACAAAATGGCGGCCGCCTCCTGCGCTGTTTAACACCCTCGCCCTCCTCCCCGCCCCTCCCTGCGCACCGCGGCTCCAGCCAATGGGAGTGCGCGCTCCGCCCTTCCCACCAATAGGCGCCAAGCTCCGCCTGTTGCCAGGCGGGGCCGGGGCAGAGCTGGCGGAGCGGGCGGGGCCGCCATTTGAATCCCCTCACGAAGGGCAGCGCGGGAGCGGCTGCGGGGCTTTGTCCCGGTTCGGTCCGGACCCTCCGCCCGCCACCGCCCGAGGGTCCCCCGGCTCCCTCCGCCACCTCCGGACACCCTCCACCAGCTCCCGGTCCCGCTGCCAGCCCAGCCCCGGTCCCGCTCGGGGATTAGCACAACAAAAGAGCTGGGGGACGCCCCCGCCAGCTGCTGCTTGGGGCTTCAAAGATGTTAAATAATTAACAAAAAAAAA
>VYZS01079955.1:8587-23602 GCA_013400695.1 Neodrepanis coruscans | reverse complement strand
TCCGGGGTTCTGATGTGCCAGGCGTGTTCCGCCCCGGCCCGCGGGGCTCTACATGGGACTGAGGGCCCGCGGCAGACCGGGGAGGGGGCCGGTCCCGCGCACACGGCAGGAAAAAAAGACCAGTTTTACTTTCACTTTCACCCCACAACAGTAGTACTGTGTCCCTCCCTTCAGCATGTCTGGCAGCGATGAGCTGAATGTTGTGCTCCTGTTATGGCAAAGGCATGTAGTAACAGCCCTTGGAAAACCATCAGGTTCAATATTGTCACTGACTGTTCCTAGGATATGGAAGGCTGATGTCTGAGTGGCACAGAAATGCTGCTACAAGAATGTAATAGAGGTCTACTATACAAGCATGTCTCAGTAGCTTGGAAAATGTGACTTGGGCCTCTATGGACATGGACTGTCCACATGAAAAACCTAAATACAACTTTCAGCCAATCTGAAGTTCTGGAGGTGTTCATGGTTGCAATTTGCAGCAGGATCCTTCAAAGATCCTGAATAAAACAGGGTAACACAGAAATTTGCCAGTAAGAGCAACAAAAAGTACCAACATGAGCTATCCTATTTTCTGACAGTACAGAAATTATATTTCAAATTATGTAGTAGGCATTTTATCATTGGATCTTTCTCTTCTGAATTTAGGTTTTGAGGGCTACAGCAGAGGTGGTGTGTGTGCCCTCTGTTCTGACCTATTCTTTCACCCACTCAACAACTCAGCTGTGAAAAATTGCCAAAGGCTTGTGTTGAACCTTTTGTCAAATTCACGGCTATTTGAAAGGCAGAAGCATCAGAGTTGGCTGGAATCCGAAACGCTCCTGGTTGTTTTTGCCTAGCTTACAACCACACCCTGGAATGTCAAGGCAGCCTGAGAAGCCTCATGCATATGTACCAGGGTGATACAGGCATGTTTACAGAGGAGTCAGCTGGTATAAGTGTCTGAGGCTGAGGGGCTTATGAACCACTCAGAGTACTGTGTACTTCTCTGTCTGATGGTGGCTGTGCTGGTTGACTGTACTGAATAAGCACAGAGCAGTTCATGGCTTCTGTGAGAATTGTAGCAAGCCTTCTTGTTTCTTGATGGTGTCTTAGTGATGTTCTAGGATAACAAGAACTAAAGAGTAAATGAGAAGCCTAAATGAAGCATCTGTGAAGTGATCATTTTGACCTCTGGGCAGGTGGTGGCCGATCCTTTCTATAGAGGAAGACCAGCAGCGTGAAAGAAAAAGGAGAATCTTGTTCTATGAAAACTTGTCCTCCAGCTGAACTTGGAGGATATGATCAGCTGCCAAATCTACCAGAAGCTGCAAGTGTATCTGACTAGTTAACTCCCACAGACGTTATGTATTTCCTACAAATTAAATGGTTCTTATAACCAGATGCTTTTTTTACCTTCCCTTTTGATTTCATTCTCATCTGTCATGTTTTTTTGTTGCTCGCATATTTATCATTGTCGGTTTGATTTTTTCTTTGCTTCCTAGTATGTTTGCATTTGTTGTCTTAATTTTTTGGCATTTGCATTGGTTAAATTGCATTCTGTGTCTGATATTTCAGGCTGTTTGCACACAGTTTCGTGATCTGGTTCATCTTTCTGCATGCTCCTCTATCTCTTTATTCACTTTGGGTGGTCCTCAGTGTTTGCAGCTTCATCAGCCACTGTTTTAAATGTCAAGCTCAGTTCATGTTGTACAGAACTTTTTCCTTTTGATATTTGCTCTGCTAATTCTAGGGCACAGTTTTAGAAAAAAAATAACTGTTATGAACTAATGTATATATATATATATATATATATATATATATATACACATAGATATAAACACACTAATTCAGCTGTCTAATCCATGTACTTTACTCATGGTTTTGTAGAAAGTGCCTCTTTTGCAGAATCAAAGCCCTTGAAGCTTTCACAAGGAAGTGAAAGAGATTAGTACCTGTATTCAGAATTGACGCGTTATGACAGTATCTCACAAAACTGGAGGCTGGTTACACTTCAGGCATACTCTGGTTGGCATTAACTGCACTAATCTGGATAGTCACAACTGTTCCATAATGTCTGTTGTATTTTAATGCTGCCTCTTACTCCATACTTACATTGGCCTTGCTGCCATATTTCCTCTGGGAGGAGCAAGTGTTGAATTATGACCTTTAAACACAACTGTGAGACATGAGGAATCATAAACATTTTTTTATAAAGTGTTCTGTATCTTTTCTATGAATTTTAGTGAATGCCTTCAAATATGCATGGGTAATTTTAGTTTTGCTTTTACTTGTTGCTTTAACTGTCTAAATAAATCTATTTGAAGTAATTTGGTAACATTGCTAGCCTTCTAGAGAAAAAGTAATTAATTGGTGACATTGTATTTCACTCTTTCCCCTACACTCTAAACGAAAAACTTTATGGTGAACTGCTGACAGCTTCCTGCTGCTCAAACTACATTTTTAATTTCATCTCCCTCCATATTTCTTCAACCTGTTTTTCTTACGCAGAGCTGGTAGTTTTGTAGTAGCTTCTTAAAAGAAAAAAAAAAGTAACCTGTACTGTATCTGTTGTCACTCAGTAGTCTGCTGAGTTTTACTGACCCTTACTTTTTCTCCTCAGCAATGCGTTCAGAAATTGGACTAAAGATTTAGATGTACCACATGGACTGATAGGTACAAATGCTCTGAAATCAGCTGAAAAGACTCTAAAGCCATCAAAGTAAATTTTACACTAACTGGAAAAATTTGACTCTATATTTTTTATCTTCTTGACTTTTAACTTCTTGTTGAAATCATGTCTTAATTGTTTATGCTGTCTATATTTGCATCACAGATCAACAGTTTTTAACAAAGTGCCTCAAATAATTGTGGTTATGCATTCATTTTAGTTTAAAATTTAGCCTAATTGAGAAGCACTTAATTCTGAACATTATGTTGGCTTTGTGTAAGTTGGGAGGATATTCATTAAAATAAACTGATATTTGTCTCTTTAATTAACAGTGACTATATCCAAGCTAAAACAAAGTAAGTAAAGTATTAATGTCATAGGGTAATGTACCAATAATGTAAGTGAGGACCTTGAGGAACAAAAAAGATTACAAGTCATTTGTAAATAAATTGCAACCTATAATACGTACTAATAATAGTTTATGTCTCCCCTAAAATTAAAATGTTACATAATATAACAGAATCACAGAATTAGCAAGGTTGGAAAAGACCATTGAGATCATCGAGTCCTATTACCTAACACCATCCCATCATTTAAATCAGTGTTGACATCTATCATGATCACACGAGTCAATTGAGATCATGTTTTAGCTTACATGTGCAATTACATGGTAGGTCAAATATGTTAAAACACAGATGTATGAACTTTACAAATGGAGGACGCTGAAAATGCAAAACACACTAGATAAGCTAGCATGCTATCAGCATTGTTTTCATTAATAAGTCTTTAACTAAGGCAGCATGCTTTAGCTAGCAGTACTATTTAGCATTCCTCATGTGCTAGGAATGTTCTAATTTTTGTAGGGCCTGGCAGCCTACTGTTCCACAAGCTTTCTGTTAGGAACTCAGTCTAACTGGAACAGCTGAATGGAGATGGTTTTCTACAAAATAGCTGGACATGCTGATTCTTAGATGAAAAGTGATGTACGAGCAACTCTGATGTATTTCAGAGGGCTTGGTCTGATGGAAGATCTGTTTATATTTGAAATGTAGGACAACAGTATAGAATGTAGGTGTCTGAGGTGAGGGAGGCAGATGTTCAAGGATCACAAGTTTTGTGCTGTAAGTGAGGTCCCCTGTGTGAACAAGACCTGGACATTCTGGAAGCAAGTAGAAGCAAGAAGGGAGCAGTTATTCTGCTGTGTTTAACTGACCTTACTTCATATACTACGAAGGAATTGTTAGGCTAACCCCCGGTGCCATTCACAGCTAGTTCATGGTAAAAGAAAAAACGGATTTACTATGCAAGTCATGTATCGGTTAGTTGAATTCTGGTACCAAAGCTTAAGATACAATTCCATAACTGTGGCCCATAGTATTTCAGCACGTCTTTCTTTTACCATCTCACTTCCCATAGGTTTCTTGGTTCCCATTAGATTCTTCCTGTTTGTAGTATCCTTAGTTTTGGTGTTACTGTAGAAAGAGAGTGGTTATTATAATGAAGTGATAAAGGAGTTGATTAAAAGTGCATAAGGAATTGTTTGTGAGGTATAATTTACATAGCAGGAATGATATTAAGTCTTCATATTAATATTTCTATTATTTTATACATGTGAAATATTAATTTGTGTCTTGAAACTGCTGCCCTTCTGTGTACTTTGTGACTTGTGTTTGCCCATCAAGAAGCTGAGTAGCAGTGTAGATGCTTACAGGTTCTACTGATGCCTCCCAAGTGGATGTCTGGATAGATCCTTCTAGTCTGCAGTTGAAGACATAATTGAGGTTTACTATTAATTTAATAATAATTTATTTCTGTGTCATCCATTAATGGGCAAAAAAGTTTGTCTTTGTGGGATACCAAAAGTATTTCTGAGCTATGCTTTCCATTCTTTGTGAAATAGTGCTTGACTACCCCTTTAATCTAACATTTGAAACTATTGTTTACATACTGGAAATAGCATCACACTAACCAGTGTACTTGTTTTTGTGGAATTCTTGAGATCCAAGAAAATTTTCATTCCATTATTCATGTCCTAATTCTAGCTGTGATATAGTGATGGCTTAATTGATTTGCTAACATAGAATAACCTGAATATCATACCTTGATTTTTCTACCCCTGCGGATGAAAATAATGATATTGTAACTGAGAGTCCACCTGTACCACTGAATCACGGAAAACTAGTGTAAAGATGCTGGAACTGTCATAAAATGTGACAGCCCAGGTACTGTGACCTTACTAGTTACAGCAACAGAGACTTCAGGAGGGAGCGATTTGTCTTGCTTTTTGCCTTTCCTTTGCAGGAGATGACAGACATCTTTTACCCTGCTTTTACACATTCAGTCTTTCAGAAACATCTAGAGACCTTTAGAAAATTTGTTTCATGGCTTGTGGTTGATAACTGGGGGATCCTCTGATCTGCATTGTGGTAGCTTGCTTAAAAATTCACATGAGTTTTGTACATTTTGGATTTTGGTTCTAGGGTTGTATTATAGTATTATCTCAAAATTCTCACTTTCTTATGTCTAAAAGAAGCTTCATTTTATTCTTGGTAAAGTCTAAAAGATAAAAATGCACAAAAATCCACAAAAAATACTTCCACAAAAAATAAATCCACAAAAATACTTCTTTTAAACATTTTAGATTAGATTGTGCTCATAAAGTGATTATTTTCAATAAAATGCTTTACTTTCTGTTTATACTGAAAGCTGATGGATTGCATGGTATAAAAGGTATAATAGGTATAATAATCTATTATTATATGTAGATGTATATAACTGAGGATCTTTTCTATTTGTGGAATATGAACACTAATAATGTGATTGGACAAATGTACCTAAAATAATTATAAATATTTGGCTAAGTAGCCAATATCTGCTTCCATTTGTAGTGCTGATTTTCACTAGAAAATATGTTTACACAAACTGAAGTGCTAAAATAATTTGGAAACAGATTTTGTCACTTCAGTTATAAAAGATAGTTATCACCTTGCTCAGTTTAGGCTAAAAAAACCCCTAGCTGTTTTTTAGTAGAAAAACTCAGACAAACTGGTGAATGCAAGCAAATAAAACCAACATTAAAGCCTTGTATATCCAGCTTTTATTTTCCTGTGTGCATATTCTGTTTGGTTCTTTTTTCCTCCTAGGAAGAAAATTAAAATACCTTATTAATCACCTTTTAACACCTTTTATTCAGATCTTATAAAGCTGCTCCCCACTGTTTGTTTTCCCAGTCATTTTTTACCTCTCTCTTGTTTTTTTATTGCAGTTCTGCAATATATTTTGGAAAATGACATGATGTTATCTGTGTATCAGAAATCAAAATTTCTGTGCATAAGTAAAGAAGTTATTGGCGCACAGTTCTGATAACAAACTACATCTCTAAATTTACAGCTAAATTAATACATTGAATATAGACGTTATGTAGGCATTCCACAAATAAGTACATCCAGTGCCTGAGATCTTGTGTTTCTTTAGTCCATCATCTAAGATTTTAGCTAAGATTATACAGCTAGAGAGAGCAGGACTGCTGGCAATTCAGGGCATCAGGTGTTTTGTGCCCTGAGAGTATGTTTGGTTCGCTGTTTAATGACTGGGAAGCTGTTCTACCCATATGAGACTTGGCACCAACCTCATGTTGCATGAGTTTTACACTGAACTTCTGTAGACTCACACCTGATTTACTGCAGTGTGCCAGTAGATGTTGAGGACGGAACAAATTTAAAACTGAGTTCAACTGGGCCAGGCAAAATCTGGCAGAACAAATCTAGGCCAAGTCATAGAGCAGTATCTTGAAAACAAAATATAGGAACTCAGGTTCCTTCTTTCTCTCTTTGATGTCTGCACTGTGCTTTTGTGAGTAGCTAATGAGCTCTGTGTAATGCTGCCAATATTGAGTGTTGCTGATTTTGCACAGAATTACAATATATGACCCACTGAAAGGATCAGGCTAAAGAAGAAATAATAGCAAAGAGGATAAGCAGTTCAGGCATTCATCTTTTTTTGCAGTATTGCTGGGTGTTCACCTTACATTTGACCTTGGAATAATAGTTGAAATAATTAATGTGTATGACAGATACTGTAAGTGATGAAGATATTCAAAAGGGATTTTTGTTTCCTGTGATTTAAAGTATGCAGTCACAGCATTCCCCAAATCTGGGTAACGGGCATCCTTACATACCCTACAATTATATTTATCAATCTTTCTAAGTTTGCAATTTTTAGCTCAGGTTTCTTAGTTATTGGTTTATTGTTTCAAGTTAGTTTAGAGCCAAATAAAAGCCCAGGTGATTTCAATAAAGGACTTTCACATTAATAAAATATGAAGAAAGACATTTGCACACTGAAGCAAGTTTAGCGTGGAGCGCCCTGGGAGGCTAGAATCAAAAGCTCTTGCCTGAGAACAGAGTGAGGGCTGGCTCAGCCCTGGAGAAGAGGCATCTCTATGAGGAATAGGCAACAGTGCCCCAGTACCTACAGAGAGATGATCAGGAAGACAGAGCCAAGTTCTTCACTGTGCCGGATGGTGTTAGGACATGAGACAACAGACACACATGAGAGATGCAGACTGGATAAAGGGTGGAACTTTCTCCCCATGGACCAGAGGAAAAGAGTTCTAAAGGAGAGTTGCATTACTGCCAACACAAACTGAAGTGCTTTGAAAGTTTGGGTATTGATCAGTAGTATCTTTGTCACTAAGGTCTATTCTTTGTCCAATTGAGAGCTTTGCTTAATAGTAATGAAGTTTAACTTTATAAGACTAGTTGGTGGTTTGGGGTTTTTTTGTTTGTTTGTTTTGTTGTTGTGGTTTTGTTTGTTTTTGTTTTGTTGTGGTTTTGATTGTTTTGTTTGGGGTGTTTGTTTGTTTGTTTGTTTTTCCTGTTGCCTAGCATTTTATTTTTTCATCCCTCTAAATAACAGTGGAGGGTCAAAGATTGTGTATTGTAATTTCTGTGATTTGCTGTAATTTTATAACCTTTTCGTGGAGTCATTGTGCAGGCACTTAGTGCAACAGCTTGAGGAGAGCTAGGTTAGGAAGCTAGGTTACTCACAGTCATACCTGGACTTCCCTCGCTGTGCTTTAACACAAGACAGTGGACGATCATAACGGTCATGATAGCAAGTGCCATGGTCCAGGCTTATTAATGAAATAGAATGAATTTGAGTATGAATAGAGATTTGATATAGCCAGTGTGGATTCAATGTGTCTTCTTTAAATACTTGCCACAATTGAAATTTGCATCAGTTACTTTGATGAAACTGCTCCTTTGTACAATGCAAAGATACTTCTCTGCATAGGTTTCAAAATGGTGTGACACAGTACAGTCATAAAATATGTATAAAAATGAGATTTCATAACTTTCATTAAAGCCTGGATACATTTTTTAAAAAAAACCAACATTTTTCCTTCCTAGTTTCTTTGAGTATCCAACTTTGTATAGTACAACAATGAGCTGCTTCTCTTTTGTTCCAAAAGTGTGCTCAGTCCATCCTCTTGATCCATTCCAGATCTGTGGTTTTTCATCCTTCACAATTTGTGACACCTCAAATTCCTTAAAGCAGTAAAAATTTTAGGTTTTTTTGTGAAAGTTCTGATGTGCCATGCCTAGCTATCTTTCACAGATTCTGCAGGGGTAACTGCTGGGGCCCTGTGATCTTGCTTGGACCAGTACAGTGCAGATTTGAAAACCACTGCCAGATCCAGATCTACTGTCAAACATCATATTTCTCAACAGATTTTGATGTCTCCTTAATACCAAGCTTTTATTTTTCACTTATAAGTACAAAGATTTTGCTATTTAGTATGATACTATTTGTAAAGCAAATACAGACTGTTTGATACAACTGTCTGGCCTACCAAGATGTAAGGTGTTAGTATAGTTGATGTGTTTGACATTGAAGAAAAAGTTCTCTAAGTTATGTGTCAGTGAGTCTAAAATCTGCTTAGGCCGCACGCTTCAAGAAACACTGAAATGAGGCCTTCCTTTGTATTCTGACAACCATAAATGAAAAATGTTATTCTATTGTCCTTAAAACTAGTGATATGCCAACCAATCACATAAACTGTAGGGGCGCATGATCGGGACCCCTTACCCAATGACTTTGTGAAATTCATCACGTGATCATACAAGAAACATATAAAAATCTGTGCATGATGCAATAAACTATTCCTTGCTTGCAACGCAACTGTGGCCTGTGTCAGTCTGCGTGTTAGCTTGGGATCATGCCAATATAATGCCATAGTAAGGAACCTCAGCTTTTAATATCTACAGTGGACTTTCTGCCTACTGCTGCGACTCAGACATCCTGGTGCTCTTGCACTGCCTGACTCATGTGCAGCTTTTTAATGCTATGAAACTGTTTCACAGTTTGGCCTGCTTCCACAATCCGAATGGGAAAGAAAAGGTTAAAAGGACATGATTAGTCCATAAGCCTTTGCAGCCTATAAGAGACGCAATTAAAGGAAACCCAAATGGTTGGTTTCAGGTGGAAATTTCAAAACGTTAATGTTTTAAATAGTTGTGCATTTTCCCATCCATGGCTTTTGCTTGCATGATTTTGAAATCCCAGCTAAAGTTATGGATTTTTAGTATCATATTCCATGTGCTTTATTCGTACCTATTGTCAATTAAAGTGCACTTAAAATACCTCATAATCATGAATAGAAAGATGTCTTTTGCTTACTTGCTTTCTTGCTTTGTTTTTTAATCTCTTCAACCAGGTCATGTTTTGATGAATGGATAAGAAGAGAGATGCATTGTAAGGTAGTCCCATTGGTGTGCTAGGCACTTGAAGAGGACTGCTTGTTAAACTGCTAAATAAAAATGTAGATTAAGGTGATTTTTTTCTGTTTCTTGAGGAACTACCCTCTGTTTGGCTATTGCTGTGTTCTTTCTACCAGAATGATTAATCCCTTGGGGCCTATAAAGTTGCATATTTTTGCCTTTAGAATAGAACAGATTGTACCAGATGACAATCTCTATGCACAGATAACATATTGATATGTATATATTGTACTTCAGAAGAAAGTATAGATGTGTTAAATATAGCTTAATATTGATTTATTTACTCAGTTGTGTCATCAGTTCTCATTTATGTTCTTGAAACTGAGAAATATTTTATGAGTAAACTATCTGTCACATACCTCCTTCATTTCTAGAACTCTAGGTTTATGAAAGGTAAAGGAAATTTTCCCTGATGTTAAAATTTGTCCTCTTGTTAAAATCGAAAATTGAGTCGCTTGAATGATAATGAACCAAGTACTGATGGGATATAAAATTCCTAATAAACTGGAATAGTCCAATAGGAAATGCTACAGTAATATAAATCAGGTTCTGTCACACACTACTTCTTAATGCAGTAACACCTAATTGTCTGCTGAAAACCAGAGCCGATCTTTTCAGAAAGTTTTACATAAAGTTACACTATAGGGAAATAACATGTACAGTTCTGATAGTTTCATGTCATTTTCAGTCATTTTTCAAAGAATAAATGAGAAAAAAAGAGCGATATTTATGCAAGCAAGATTATCATGTGAAGATTTTAAGTAGTAAGGGACACTGAAATGTATCTGGAATAAAACCTAATATTAACAAAATACAATTCTGATATTCTTTAATTTGCTTCCTGTCATTGCTGGGAAGAATTTAAGTGTAAGATCTCAGTGTAATATAAACTATTATGTATGTATTCAAAAGACTAAGTTACAGGTACAAGTAATAACTTATATAGTAACAAAACAGTTGAAAAAATTAGATAAACTTTTAGGCACCTAAAAAAAGTTAACTCCCAATCTTTAAATCTTGCTACAAGTTGAGAATTGATAATAGCTTCTGAGAGATTAATTAAATTTTTAATAGTTAGACCATCTCTGATAAAAAGTTAGTTGACAGCAGTGTGGCTAAGGTGATGGTAGTCATTAGACAGGGAAGAGGGGTATTAATGTGGCAGCCTCTTAGGTAAAAGAGAGAAAATAATAGTTTACAGTTTATGGAACCAGAATTAGTTGGAGCCACTAGAACATGCTGTGGAATCCGTTCCTTTGGTTGACTCTGTGTTCTTGTACACAAATCTTTCAGATTTTCCTGGGTTGCTTAGCATTAGAGCCATTGTCCAAATAGCAGCTCTTGCCTCAGTTGCTGTTAAAACAGAAATGTGCAATCTGTAACAGGTTCTTGCAGTTGACACATTTCTTCTGCCTGGATTAATCAATCAGTAAATCAACTGGCTCAAAGCCCTTGAAATCCTATCACATCCATTTTGTCATTTGCTTAGCTTCCAAAGGATAACTGAGTATTACTTCTGTAGACAGTTTCTAGCCTCAGAAGGACTCTGAGTCACTCCTCTTACCTGCCATACCTCCCTGTGCACGTGTCGAGACTGTTCAAGTGGCTCTGTGCTCTGCATCTGCTTTAGTGTGTTCCCAGGTCACCTGTCTCCTGCCTCCCTTCTGGGTTCCCCTCTAGGCTGGCAGATATATCTCTATGTCAGTCATATGTCTGTTAAGTCAAGTCAGATATGAGTGATGGTAATTGCATATCATCAGTGATGGCCTGATATACTGGTAAAAGAGAAGGGACTACAGTTTCTCTATGATAATTTACCTAGGCCATACCTTTGTATTCACACAGTGAATCTACCATTTCTTTGTTGGTTTGAGTTGGTTGACCTTCTGACTTGGTTACTTTGCTTAGGAAATACAAGTGTATTAGTTACTCACAAAGAACTGTTTTGTGAAAGCTCTTTTTACCCTCTTTCTTAAGTTTCCTTTATGACAGTCTTTCCTTGAGCATCTGAGTAACCTTTCCCCATACGGAAAGGTGATAAAGGAGAATCCCTTTCAGCCTTGGCCTGGATAGCCCATGTAATGTAAGGAAAAAGCAGATGTCATTCCATTATGCATTTTTGCATCATGTCAGCAAACTTCCTGCATGAATTAATTCCTCTGGCTCTTGTATTCTTTCTTAGATGGGTTGTAGCCACTCTCGTGGCTCCTGACCTACACATACTTTTGCAAATATTACTATGTTTGGTTTATGTGGCAAGGTTTTGGTAGTGGGGGAGGGTACAGGGTTGGTTTCTGTGAGAAGCTTTTGGATGTTTCTCCTCTGTCTAATATAGCTAATGCTAGCTGGCTCCAAGATGGACCCAATGCTGGCTAAGGCCAAGCCCATCAGCAATGGTGGTAGAGCCTCTGGGATAACAGATTTAAGAAGGAAAAAAAAACAGTTCTCAGAGAGAAGACTATGTGAGAAGAACAACCCAAAGGTCACTGGTGAAGGAGGGGGAGGAGGTGCTCCAGGCACTGGAGCAGAGATTCCCCTGCCTCCTGTGAAGAAGACTGTGGTGAAGCAGGCAGTCCTCCTGCAGTATGTGGAGGCCCATGGGAGAGTAGATATCCACCTGCAGCCCTTGGAGGACCCAGGGAGCAGGTGGATGCCTGAAGGAGGCAGTGGTCCTGTGGGAAGAGGAGCCCCCACTGTTGCAGCTTTGCTGACAAGACTTGTGATCCCATAGTGGTCCCATGCTGGAGTAGTCTGTAACTTGAGGACAGAATGCTATGGGAGAGACCCCATGCTGGAGCAGGGGAAAAGTGTGAGGAGGTCTCCTGCTGAGGAGGAAGCAGCAGTGATGTGTGTTGAAGTGACCGCAACACCCATTCCTCATCCCTGTGCACTGCTGCAGGGAGGAGGTAGAGAATTCAGGAATAAAGCTGAGCCCAGGGAGGAGTGTGAAGGATGTGCTAAAGTTTAGATCTTGTTTTGTTTTTGATTGTCCTACACAGATTTGATTAGTAATAATTTAAACTAATTTCCCCAAGTAGAGTCAGTTTTGCCTGTGATGACCGTGGATGAATCATCTCTCCCTGTCCTGATGATCTCTGCCCATGTATGTTTTCTCTCCCCTATCCATCTCAGCAGTGCAGTTGGCAGAGCAATTTTGGTGAGCACCTCACATCCCCATCACAGTTATCCAGGTCTTTCCTTTTGTCTCCATCTCTCTGTTCTTGATGTGTGGCTCACTATCAGTAGCATCTCCTGAGGGGTCCATCCTTTCTTCATGCTAAGGGGACACATAACTTCTTACTCCATCTGCTGCTGGATTTTTCTTTAGGCATCTCCAGATGCAGAGGACTGAGCTTAATCTGCATTCTGGATGAAAGGTGAGGTACATATTGCTAGTGGTCATTGAAGAAGTTAGAGCTGAAGTATTAAGAGCCTGAGTTATTCTCTGGGCAAACAATGGCGAGAGAGTGAGAGCAAGCAGGAGCTGCTTAGCAGGAGCTGCTTCACAAAATCTCTGCCAAGATGAGTTTTTCTTGGATGATCTTTGAATGGCTGGCAGGGCTGGTGTCAGAGCCACTCTGTAACAACAGCACAAAGCAAAGTTAAGCTAAATGTAGAGGTAAATATGGGCCACTGCTTCTTTCAAGTCTAAAACTCTAAGCTGTTCAGGCCTTTGGACTTGATGTTCTCGCTGAACCCAATGGAGAAGTGGCAAGTTTAGAGAATTGCTCAACATTTGTTCTTCAAAAGGAGCTTGGCAGCTGTGGTGCTTTTGTATCAGCGAGACAGTTATATTTTATAAAATGAATTGCAGGCCTATCCCTTTCTTTTTGTTCTGAATTCCACATACGTTTTACCATTATNAAGTTAAGCTAAATGTAGAGGTAAATATGGGCCACTGCTTCTTTCAAGTCTAAAACTCTAAGCTGTTCAGGCCTTTGGACTTGATGTTCTCGCTGAACCCAATGGAGAAGTGGCAAGTTTAGAGAATTGCTCAACATTTGTTCTTCAAAAGGAGCTTGGCAGCTGTGGTGCTTTTGTATCAGCGAGACAGTTATATTTTATAAAATGAATTGCAGGCCTATCCCTTTCTTTTTGTTCTGAATTCCACATACGTTTTACCATTATTTGTTTCCTTGCAGAGCCAGCGTGTATCATTCAGTGTCACCAAGGAAATGCTATCTGAACTCTTAGCACAATCTTTTTACCTCTCAGTAAAAGTCTTTTTGCGTGTGTAGAAGTTTGTTCAGACTTCAGGGTAAAACTAAAATTAATCACTAAATTAAATAAGAGAAGTGGCATTTAATGAGCAGCACTTATTGTGGCTGTTATGTGACAAAAATAAACAGGTTTGCAGAATAGATCAAATGTATCTACAGTGTCTCTTCATTATAAATACAATATTTTCTAAAAAATGCTTTCCATCTTAATAGGCACTTCATTGTAATTGGATTCAGTAAAGCTGTCAGCATGAAGTGAAATCATCTCATACCAGTATGTCTCTTAACATCATTGATTTTATTAGATGAAGAAGAGATCAAAATTCAGTTGTTTGTATATTATTAAGTAGCTTGTAAACCTAACCAACACTGTGGCTTATTACAAATTATTATTTACAAACCTGGTTATGATTTTTTCAATGAAAGAAAATTTAATGATATTGATATAAACTGAAGAAATAGAAAAGAAACTCTATGTATAAAATTTGCTTCTATGTTGTTGCAGCTAGACTTTCTGCTCTGTGCCCAATTTCTGATGTAGATAAAATGAGCAGAGGACATGTGCCCCTGAAATCACAGAATCGTGTGCCTTAAGAGATCTCTCTTTCTCAGAGATCCTTCTCCTTCTGCTNGTTTAGACATTCAAAACATTGTTTCATAGAATAAGGAGTTTTTGTTTTGGCAGAAACCCATAAACACGTAAGCAAATGAGAATGTTTTAAGGACTATAAATGTTGAATAACTTTCTTTGGGGGATTTTAAAATTGCTATCTTAAAAAAAAAGGATTTCATATAGCATTCAAGACATTAATTTGCATTGAACTATGGAAATTGCCTGGGTAGCGTTAAAAAGGGAAATTAATTGCAAAGACTAAGAATTCCCAGAGAGATTATGAACATGAAACCTGACACTATGAGTGAAATTTCTGAGATTTCTTTTAGAAATTCATAAAATGCTGAATAGTTAGCATCCTAGGCTTTTTTCAGGTTTCTCCTTTGTAAAGAAAAGGTTTCTTAGAGAGAGAGGAAGCACCTGTCCTTTAATAATGATGGTGTAAGGAGGGAGTTCAGGTTGTTATTCTTTCTGTTTGTCACCTGAATTGATCATTAACAGATAAAAATGAACACTAGATTTTTTTTTTTTCTATTTAGTCCTTCCACTTGGCCACCTATCTCAAATTCCCTATGAATTTAATAATCTATTTCATATGTAGTGGGTTGGACCAATTGCCCTCTATAGATATGCTTATGTGACACCTGCTTGTGGTGTTGTAAATCTATGATAGTGTCCAAGTACAGGATGTGTCTGTTTCTCACACTATGAGAGATCTTATTTTTTTTCCCATGGGTGCACCGCTGAAATTTA
>VYZS01079954.1:50942-65251 GCA_013400695.1 Neodrepanis coruscans | reverse complement strand
TTAAACCAGATTTTCCATAAGCAACAATTGTTTTCTGAGTTCCCTCCTACAAGAAATCCTGACTTTTAGCTGCTTGGCATATCTGCCCTTAGGATGAGATGCTTTATGTTTCCCAAGCAAGTATTTCTAGTTGCTATAGTCAGGTAGCTCAGAGGCAGGTTTCTTCAGGGGAGATGTTAAAACTTGAAGAAATTAGCGCCTTTTGCAGAGCTTAATTCAAAACAGCTGCAACAGAACACACTGGGGGCTAGATGTGAACAATCTTACAGAATGGTGAACAATCTTACAGAATACTAAACAATCTCTTGGGAAAAAAACATCTGTCTTTGGGTATCACATCTCAGACCCCAAATCTTTAGGTTCTTCCCATATTTTCTCATTTGTAGAATGAAGTTCCTATTTTCTTGCTCTTCAGAACTTTTGATAAAAATGTACTAATTCATGATCAAGAAGCAAATAAATACTATACTGAGAAGTGGTAAAATTATCTTTCTAGTGCATATGATACAGTGTAACTAAAGCTGTAGATCTTTTATTCAAAAAAAATTGTAGAAAATCAAATAAAATGAGTGAGAGAAAGCTGTAGGCAGTGAAGCAGCATATGTGAACCCCAGTCTCATGACTTTGGCCATCATCAGTATCCAGTGTTGGTCACTGCAGGACAGGTTTACCCTTGGAATCCCCTGGCTGAGAACAGAGACCAGTCCAGTCCCAGGTGGGCTCCCATTGCTGCCTTCCTTCCCTACTGCCTCTGCTGCCCAGCCTCTATGCTGTACATGACAGCCCTGACTAATCATGGATTATTTGAATTAATTAAACCTCAGGAATCTGAAACACCATTTGACCTATTTACCCTGCCAAGAAGCAGCATACAGATAAGCTCCACCAACTGCACCATTACCAAAGGGCACCACGAGGGAAACAAACAGTACTCTTGGTTTTTCTGCCCCAGGCTACAACAGACGATCTTGAGAGAACGACTGTGACTCCAATTCCCATGTTCTTACAGGCACACTACACACCCTTGGATTTAACTGGTAATCCT
This sequence comes from Neodrepanis coruscans, assembly GCA_013400695.1. Taxonomy (NCBI): domain Eukaryota; kingdom Metazoa; phylum Chordata; class Aves; order Passeriformes; family Philepittidae; genus Neodrepanis; species Neodrepanis coruscans. Next base: position 64,206 of record VYZS01079954.1, on the reverse strand, counting down.
ATTATGTGCCTATTGTCTTTGAAACACTCAGCCTGAGGTTAATATGACATTCAGTCTGAGGCTACATGACTGTATGGCTTATAAAAATAAATATGTTTTTTTGAACAAGTTGATATGTTTTACATGCAGGTTGGTGGCAGTAACCAGCTCAGATGTCAGGTGCATAGATTTCCACATCCCTTAAAAACCTCTCCTTAGTTCTCAAAGGGCAGGTAAGGTTCCTACTTCTCTTTACAGAAAGACAGACTGACACATTGTCAGTCTGCCAGACACATTGTCACTTGCCAGAGACACATGCAGGCACCACTGATAGAAGCTCCATAATTCTTAATTTGCCAGTGCAGCATCAAAAGAGGCCACAGAGTTCACGCCTAACTTTCTATCATGTTGCTTACCAACCAACAAGGACCAATGTTAACAATATGTTAATAATTTATTAAAAGTTAAAATTATATTTACAATATGTGGAGTAACACCTTGTCACTGTTGTTATTCCTTTACAAAAGACAGGTCTTCTACTGCATGAGTTGCTTACAAGATCCTTAGCTCGACAATTACATTGTCAAATCTGTATCTGCACAAAGAGAATCTGTGGCAGACAGTGATATGGCACAATAGGTTACCAAGCATTTGTCATTCAGAGCCTTCTTCCAGAGACTACAGCTAAGGAAAGGTGCAGTGGGAACTGTTTCTGGCTAGTGGTTTAGGATATGGTGAACCATCTACTCAAAAATATTTTATGGCCAGTAAATTTTTTATTTTATATTTTTATTTACAAAAACACACCCTAAAATATTTGATAAATGCTAGTCATGGGTGGGCTGGTTTAGCAACTATGGTATAAGATTTTTTTAACTATCAAAAATACAGCCGTTCTAGTCTATATGTATTTTATAAAAAAAGGCTTTTAAAAACAGTTCCCTGGTGGGGAAAAACAAAAAACAGCCATTTTTGGTAAAGAATTTTTAATCATTGGCACTAGAGTCAATTGGTAAACTATTAAACTGTTGTGTTTTATAGCAGCTTAATGGCAACAATGTCTGAATGATCCTTCTATACTGCCACTAAGGATATACCTCATCTGTTACAGCATGAAATACTGTAAGATGGTTTGTAATGTTGCCTAGATCTTGTTGCCTGCTGATAATATCTTATCAGCAAGGACAACAGTTACATTATATAGTACATCTCCTGCTGGCTTCCAAATATTTCTGATACTATTTGCTAATTTCTTAGCTAAAAAGGAATCAGTCTCTTTATTTTGCACTAGTTCATTAATTAATGAATGAAAGAGAAGCTTTTATTAGCTTTTATTAGCTGCCAAGGTACCTGAATTCTTTGTATTCTCATCATGATATAAAAATCTAGCCCAGATCATTCATAAATCCTGACGGATGATGGAGAAGAGGCCTTCAGATCAGTTAAAGAATATGGAGGAAATCCCACACTAGACTTCTCAGAGAGTTGTGTAGAATACTAATCCAAATGTGGCACTCAGCACAGGCCAAGTGGCGTCTCTGTTGACACTGATATAGTATAGGCAGCTTGGATAAAATATCTTTCTCTTCTAGTCCTTCCTTTAGGTTCATTTTTGAGCATAGGATCATAGGACCCTTCCTAGGAACAGCACTGGCCCAGCAAGAGCAGAGGAACCTTCACTAGGCAGGAACATTCAAGGCGGACACAAGCAGCTGAGGTTCAGTGTTTGCCACAGAAGCAGTGAGAAGGTAAGTTGATATGGAATTAATTATATGAAATCAGAAGTCCTTTTGTCTTTGAAAGAATAATCTATCTGTGTAGGTACCAGAGACCCCCAACTTCCCTTTAAACTTCTGCTCAAAAAGGAGTTTTGAACACATATTCTGAGGAGAACATATTAATAGTGCTATCTACTAGGGTTTGCTCTTTACAGAGACAAACTCTATCAGCATGTTTGTTAATATATCAGCATTCATTCCTGGAGTGAATTTTTGTCCCATCAAAACCTGTAAAATGGGAATCATAAACCTGAGCTGGGTGAGAAGAATCTCTCTAAATTGGGAAATTGCTTAGAGAAAATGAGATTTTGCTTCATACACATTTCTCTGAGAAGTAAGTAGCTAGCTGATAATAAGTAATGGATAATAACATTTTCCTCCCTCCAATTCTGAGCAATTATTTTTGAAATACTTTTGAAAATTATAATAATTTGGCATGCATACAGAGCAAATGGACATGGTTGTGATGTTCTTGGTCTGTCTAACACACTGTAATTTGGTGTAGAGAATTGGAAATATATTACGCTAATGAAAATTGACAGTGGATTGCAGTTCTGTAGTTAAAATGACTTTAAAGTCATTATCTTCCATTACGAGTTTTTAAGTGCACAGAAAGACCTCATGAAAAACCAGGAACACACAGGTATTTACTGTCCTGGGGTTTAGCTCCTACTGATGGTACAGCGATGAAATAGAGAACATAGCACCAAGACCATGTCATGTAAAAAACAAGAGGTATAAAACTTGTACTGTTGTGTTTGTTTGATAGAACCCTGAACCTGACAATGGAAGGTTTCTGTCAAATGTATTACTGTCCAAGGCCTGAAAGACACTGCTCTTAAGAGAAATCTAGCATTATCTAGCGTTATCCATACTGCACAGTTACTCCACAGCCTATACCTCTGTACCCTGTGATCCCTCTCTATTTTCAGTGAACATCTAAGAAGCCTTAGAATGGATTTGACTGTAATATTCAAACATTCATAATGACAGCAAGATATCATAGAATTGTTTAAGTTGTAAAAGACACTTAAGATCATTGAGTCCAGCCATTAACCTGAGCACCACAGCACTACCCTGAACAGCCTTCCAATACTTGATCATCCTTTGAGTAAAGCAATTACTCATAATATGTAATCTAAACCTCTCCTGGCACAACCAGAGGCCATTTCATCTTCTTTTATCACCTGTTATTTGGAGAAAAAAATGGACACCCATGTCAGTATGAACTCCTTTTGGGTAGTTGCGGGAGCAATAAGGCCTCCCCTGAGCCTCCTTTTCTCCAGGCTAAAGCAACCCAGCTCCCTCAGCTATTTATCAGACTTGTGCTTCATGCCCTTCCCCAGCTCCACTGGCCTTCTTTGGACACACTCCAACACTTCAATGTCTTTCTTGTGAGGGGTCCAGAAGTGAACACAGGATTTGAGATGCAGCCCCAGCAGTGCCGAGTACAGGGGGACAATCACTGCCCTGATCCTGCTGGCCACACCATTCCTGACATACGTTAGGATGCCTTTGGCCTTCCTGGCCACTTGGGTCACTACTGGTTCATGTTCAGCTGTCTGTTGACCAAAACCCCCGGGCAGGCAGCTTTCCAGCCCCTCTTTCCTAAGTCTGTAGCTTTGCATTGGGGTCACACTTTGTGACTTAGCCTTGTCGAAACCCATACAGTTGGCTTTGGCCCCTGGATCCAGACTGTCCAGATCTCTCTGCAAGGCCTTCCTACTCTTCAGGAGGTCAGCACTCCCACTCAAGTTGTTGTCATCCACAAAGTGGCTGAAAGTGTGCTAGATCCCCTCATTCAGATTATTGATAAAGATACTAAACAGGGCTTGCCCCAACACAGAGTCCTGGGGAACACCACTCGCTAGATTTAACTCTGTTCACCACCACTCTTTGGGCTTGGATGACCAGCCAGTTTTTCACCCAGGAAAGTTTTTCATCCAAGGCAACCAGTTTCTCCAATGACCAGAAGATGATCAGCCAGTTTCTCCAAAAGAATATTGTGGAGAAGGACCAGCAGAACTTGCCTTATACCCATGTTAAATGGGTCTGATCACTTGGTTCTTCTGTGTGTGCCACAAAATAGCACTCGAGATGATCTGCCCCATGACCTTCCCCAGCCCCTTGGTCAGGCTGACAGGCCTGTAGTTCCCTGGATCTTCCTTTGGGCCCTTTCTGTAGATAGATGTCACATTTGATGATCAGTCAACTTGGACCTCCTCAGTTAGCCAAGACTGCTGGTAAATGATGGAAAGAGGCTTGATGAACACTTCAGACAGCTCCCTCGGTGACTTTAGGTGTATCCCAGCAGCCCTATAGATTTCTGTGTGCCTAAGTGGTGTAGCAGGTTGCTGACCATTTCCCCTTGCATATGCTTCATTCTGCTCCCTGATTTTGTCTTCCAGTTCAGGGGGGTTGGGTACTCAGAAACAACCAGTCTTACTATTAAAGACTGGGGCAAAAAAGACATGAAATACCTCAGTCTATTTCTCGTCTGTTGTGCCTTAGAAATGGTATTCCTCAACCTAGTCTTCCCGCTGAAACACTCCAAACCACGTGTTGCTCACTCACTTGCAGTCTCACTTCCCTTCCCTCTGCGGTGGAATGGAGAGGAGAATTGGAGGCACAAGAGGTAAAGGTCATGGGTTGAGATAAGAACAATTTTCTAGAAATAACAATGAAATAAGAAAATGAACAGTAACAAGAACAACAATATTAACAACAGAATGTACAAGAGAGATGAACAATCCACACACAATTGTTCACCATGCACCACCCAAGCCACTCTGCCACCAGCCTGACTGGAAAGGGCTCATCCCTCTCTATCCCCTTTTTATGTCATGAGGCAGTACAGAATGACCATATGGTCACATCCATGCCCCTTGTAGCTGCTGTAAAAATTAACCCTGTCCTGGCTGGGACCAGGACATTGTCCTTTGTCACTATGTTTCACCTGCATCCCACAAAGAATGAAGAGCCTCCTGAGCTTTCCTTTTGCTGCTGATAGATTTGTAGAAACACTTTTTAGGGTCTTTTATGGCAGTAGCCAAGTAAAGTTTCAGCTGGGTTGGCCCTTCTAATTTTCTTCCTGCGTAACCTTCTGTTTGTTTGTCATGTTGTGAGAGCATTGTTGCAGAGGCACTTCAGTTGATCTGTTAATCCTACCACCTTTTTGAGTGGAGAAGCTGTAATTCCTACATGACCATTCTTAGGTGCTTCCATGGTTTCTGACATATCAGTAAGCTGTCTTTGCTGCCACATGATCTCCATCCTCTACCTCCAGTGGCAGACAGAAGGAACTCCCTAGCACATAATCACTCAAAAACTGGTATGCCACCTCCAGCTTTTCCTCTAGTGAGCCTGATTTTACTCCTTTCCCCTCTTCACATCTAGTTTAAAGTGGTTGCAATGAGCCTTGCTAACACCTGCATGAAGATCTGATGTGTAGATCAAATCATTATCAAGACTCCTGAATTCTGGGGTGACACTAGGCTTCGAGCTAGGTATTGGTTTGCTGGTTCATTCCGTTTCTTTCCTTGTTCTCTGCAACTGGAGGGATAGACAACACCTCTTGTGTTCCTGATCCTTTAATATTCATTCCAAGGTCCTGAAATCTTGATTGTCCTTGTACTGCCTGCTGCAACTTTTTTTAAAAAAAAAAAAACAAACCAGTAATGGATAATTAGAGGACTGTGCCAGCTTAGGACACTTTCACTTCACATCTTTAATCCAGGCTCCAGAAAGGAAATGGATTTCCTGAAGCAGTGGATCTGGTCTACATATGGGGCTTTCTGTTCCCTGTGGAAGGGATCTTTTACAACATCAACCCATCTTTTTTTTTTCTTTTCTTTATGGAAGCAGTTTTGACATAGAGCATATGCTGCACAACCTCAGCGACACTCCCAAGCTAGACCGACCATCATCCTTGTTATTTTTCCATTCCACATTCAGAGTCTCTTGTGCCAGGTAACCTGGGGAGCTGGGCCAGCAAAGGTGAGACGTGTCTGCTGAGCTGGGCAGAAACCTCTTGACATCCCCCCGTCCCTTTCGTCACTGTGCTCAGCCAGACAGAGAGAGGACCAGGAATCCCTCGTATCATGTGTCCTGTCTGCCTGGGGGGCGTGTCTCACGGAAGACACGGTGTGATTCCAGCGGTCTGTCTCTTTCTCGCACTCCTGGACACTCCTTAACCCATTTGCGTCCTCCGGGAGCTCTGGCACCCTGTAACTTTGGGTGAGCTCATTGCTGTCCTTTGGTGCCGCGGTCGGAGCAGAGCACGGCGTGTTCCCACCGAACTTTGCTTAGGTGGGAGCAAAGGTCGGAGAGCCCGGGACTCTTGCAGCTGGATCGCATCGCTGCCTGGACGAGCTGCCGCCCTCCGGTCACTCGCCCTCCCTCCCGGCTTTTTAGATGGGTGAGAGGCTTGGCCGCCTGGCTCCCAGCGCCACCCAGATCCCATCAGCTGCTGTCGCGCCTCCTGCGTGTCCTGGCGCCTCTCCGGCTCGCCAGGAGGTTCCCCCAATCCAGGACACCCCCACTGTCCGGCACGTACCGGCGCTGCTCGATCTCTGTGTTACACCCTCAAGACCTGGCAAGGCTGATCTTTGTTGTTTATGTTTGTGAAATGATCATGACAGGCTATAAAGCCACCGTACATGTTCCTAAATTGCAAAACACTCCAGTGGACTCCCGAAGAATGAATTTGATACTTCTACCGTACGTGTTCCTAAATTGTAGAACACTCCAGTGGACTCCCAAAGAATGAATTTGATACTTCTACTGATCTATAAATTTATTTTTTTTTGCTATGTTGATCTATAATTAAATCTCTTCTTCCAAGATAAAATGACCAAGTAATAGATTTCCATTTAACTTGTACATGCCAAATAAATTAACAAAAAAACTAACAGAAAAAGGAAGTGCTGTGCTGCAGACTACTTGGAAAGTACAGCAAATCATACTGAGATTAATCAGGAGTTTGTTCTGCAGTATCAGACTCCTAAAGTAAGCCACACAAATGTACCTGCTGTATCCAGAAGGAATCACAAGGTAGTGGTCGTGCACAGGAAGGAGAATTCTTCCTATTACTGGCTATTACAGATATAATCTTGCAGGTTTTGACAATACAATGCTTGGCAAGTTTCCGACCCATGTATCTTTCCCCTATTTTCCAAACTAAATGAATCTATGGTTCTATGATTGGACAGAAAGTGGCATTTTTAACAAGACTCATACATGCATTTGTTTACCCTTGTTTACTATCTACTAAACCGTCCCTGTTATATTGCTATTATCTACAGTATCTCTGTGTCATTGTTTTCAGTAGGATTCCACTTGACTACAGATTTTCAGTTCTCTAACTGCATTTAATGCTCTTTCAAGTGTCTACACTAAGATGTAAATAACTTTTCTCACAGCTTTTTCTCTCTGTCCTTGCTGCGTTAACTAGGCTCACAGCAGTAATTTTATTTTCTCCTCATTTTTTGCTGAGTGAATTTGTTAGCAAACAATGACAAATTTTCACAGGCTAGCACCAGTTCTCTGTCCTTGCTGATGTCTCTCACAGAGCAGAAGCAGAGATACATGTGCTAGATACAAACAAGTTTAAATACAAGACTTAAACTATGTATTTTATATTTATAACAAATCTTATGAGACAATTTTAAAAAAATGTTAAATAATTGGAAGCTATGCTGTATGAGTTCCCTCATCCTTTTAATACAATGAAGAAAGAAAAAGAAGAGGATGTCAAAAGTTGTGAAATACTCACGAGTCTCGTAATGCTGTGCAGCAAGTTGACAGAGAAGTTAGGATAGTGTTTGCACTCTGACAGCAGCAAACGCTCCACCCCCTTCTCTGTTCTGTTTTACTTTCAGTTGTTATATAATAATATAGTAATAGATTTGTACCTAGTATAGGGTGGAAATCATTCTTATGACAAAGAGCAGACAGTGGGGATTCCCTGCTGCCATTTCTGAGCAATTTTCAAACTTGGAAAAAAGAAACAAGCACACACACACGCACGTGCACACACACACGAGCACACACACACTCACGTGCACACACACACGAGCACACACACACACACACACACAGAGACAGACTCCCCCAAAAAACTTAAGTGTGGGGAAATACATATGCCTGTGATTTAGAAAGCAGGCAAGCGACTGTCAAACCCAAAAGGCAGCTGGCTGCTTACTACCCAAAGCAGTGACACTTATACTGCCTCCTATGAATCTGTCCAGGGCAGGAAGTTCACGGTTTGTGCCCTTGTTGTTGCACAGCAAGTCTATCCTCCCAGCCAAGGCTCCGAAGACTTGCTTACCTTGCAATGGGATACTGCAGCTTTATGGTGTGACTCCTCCTCTTCTCCGGAGCCCGGACAGTGTTTTACTGTGGCAGCCACCACAGGAGGGAAAGAGAAGTGGCCTCACAGGACAATCCCAGGAAGCCACGGAGGAGGGTTGTGAGGACAGAAAAGAGCTTCTCCAAAAGGTACAACATCTGGCTTGCTGTGGAACAACAGAGCAGGGTGTCATATGTCCAGGTGACAGCAGAAGAGGATCCTTACAAAGGAGCTGAGAAAAATAATCAGAGAACTGCACTAAACTAAGAAGTTGTGGATTTTAACTGTTAAGAAAAGTGAGGGTTTAGCGCATATGATAATGACAGGGAATGGCAGCTGTAATCCTGAAGTCCTACTTAAACAGGATCAGCATCATCAAAAACTTTTCTACCTTGAGATAGACTTTAATGTCTTGAAGATGAGGCTCAGCAGTTCCCTAGGAGGACTGTCAGGTCTCCAGGAGCCATCACTTACCTATGTAAGGTTCATGCAACTCAAGAGGCAACAGTGAAAATGGCACTTAATCTCTGTACTATATCTTCTCTGTGTCCTTATCTATGTTGTTCTGGGGGCTGGTTATTATTCTGTACATGTTGCACTGTGAGGTGGTAAAAACACCTGCAGCAAAACGACAGGATTTTAGAAATTGCTCTGTCTCCTTAGTGTGAAGAAGAAATGAGTTTCTAGAGTTGGACATTTCCTTCCTGGTTCTCAGTGAAATAACATTTTTTTCAGGAGCACTACAAAACAATATTAGCTCGTTCATTGTGCTGGTATATTCTATTACAGCTAGATTCAGAACATCTATTTATGAACTTCTTCATAATAAGACTAATAAATAAGACTTCTTCAACAGCTATCATACAAGGACTGGAATTGAATGTTTCCAGAGAGTAGTAGTAGATGCATGCATGACAGATTCATTACATTGGGCAGCTTCCTGCTGTTTCTCATCACCCCAAGGTATTGTATCCTGTGGTCCAGCTTTTGGGTCTGGCATGCATTCTGCAGAGAAGGCACTGAAATTACGTGCACCCGCGCTGATTAGCTCCTGTATGAGATCAGGTTTGCAGTCACTGCCACTGCAAAGAACCTTCCAGCATTTAGCATAAGACAAGAAAAAAAGCAGAACTCACAATTCCATGCTCTCCAGGGACTCTTGGCTCTCACATGACGCTGTGTCTCCACAAAAGCAGCTACCTGGGCTGCTTATACTCTGCCTCAATGCAGGGTATTAATATCCATTTTTAAGCAGTTGTGTCAACATGAGAGATGAAATCTGCTTCAACTGGCAGCTGTTAGAAACCTGGGCAGGCTTTGAAAGCAAAAGTAAAAGTAAAGACCTGGCTGGAATTCCTGTTTTGACAGAGCACACAAATTACAACTGAAAAGGCAATACCAGCATCTCAGGAAAAAACACCACTCTGAATAAATATTTAAACCAAACAAACCTATTTGTCTATTAACTGTCATATTATAAGGGCACTTCTTTGCAGACAAAAGTGGTCACAAACATCTCTTTCTTCAGCTCTTTCCAGCTCAAAGAAAGAGAATAAATGATATCAAGTGTTTATATATGTATTTAGACTTGGTCTAAATAGACTTGTCTAAATAGGCAAGGTCTCTTGTATTTGTCACTGTTTAAAACTTAACAAAAATTAAATGTTTTCCATTTGGTTTTGCTTTTTGATGTGGCACCTTTGCTATGCTATAGTTTGAGAGATTTTTCTAAACTAGGAAAAATTTATAAGCGAACAGTCAAAAACAGGCACACAAAGCTTTAGGTATTAATGAATTATATTATGTGAGAAAAGGGAAATAATTGCTTGTTTACTTTATTATTATTTAATCACTTTCCAGATGGTTTCCTTTGAACACAGCAAAATGGAATCTCTGTATATAGGGTAGATTTTTTTTAACTATCTCTCTTGGCTTGTTCTTTTTTAAGAATTGTGTTTTTCTGGCATTTCTGAAGTCAAAATATATCAATTTCTACTTTAATGTAAAAGCTACTCCTAAACATTACAATAGTTGTATATAAAAGTAATGCAAGTGTAAGTATGTATTACATTACAATAGGGTAGCAATACCACTTGCACTCCCTCAAAATTTAATTCTCATTCATTTTGTTGATTAGACAAAAATGTGCTCCCTAATTACACAAGAGACATTTTATAGTCATCTAAATGCTACTATTCACATCAAGGTGATTATTTATAGCATAAATTATTCTCATATTTTCTTACAAGCAAAATAGCCCTTTCTAATTTATGCAAGTTTCATTTATAGTGGACACAGGCTGTTTGGCAAGATATTGGCAATTACTCTCTCTAAAGAGCAACTAAATTGTAATTTAGTGTTTTAAGTGCAATGACAAAGAAGAATGTCAATGCAAACAGTAAAGTGAAAACAGATGCATGACTGTAATTTTGAAAATAAAGCAGGATAACTGAAAACTCAGATATGACCATCCAGAATTGAAGCAACATTACCCAAATGTTTTGTGCATCTGCATGACAACCAACAAGTCTGTGGTTTCCATAGTCTTAATAGTTTCCACATGTTCTCAAGAAATTAATTCCTTTGGAATTGGTGTTAGTTTTGTCACTGAAAACCAAGAGAGGAAGTACTGCTACAGGAGAAAGAGTATAGAAGTGGAAGGGAAGAAGGTTTTTCCGTGCACTGTGTGTGATGTGGATGGGTATACAAAAAAGAGCAGTTTTAGAAAACACAGATTCATTCAGGATGTTCCCAACTTAGCTCAGACCCAGCTCAGAGCCAATTTTCCTAAATTTTGAAATGCTTGAAGATGGAACTGCACTATGCTCTTCTCAGCTACTGTCTCAGTATCAGTCCTCTATAAAAAAAAAGTTTTGAAGTGGAGACCTTCTCTGACAAGTTGTCAGCTCTGATAAGACATTACGCTCTAATAAGCATAATGATTTTAATTTTCTTTAAATGAATTCCAAAATTTTAAGAACCTAAATCCAAATATGCCAGCAGATAGAGAAGACAGTAATTGCAATTCAAAATGTGTCTCTCCCTGAGTATTTTTTTTTTTATTCTAGTGTTCCTGCTGTCTCTGAATTTTTGCTGCAGGGCTGAACTACTACACCCTCAATTATCGACCCCATGAATTTCTGCAAAGGAAAATGAAAGAACTGTTGTTTTCTTTGTTTCCTTCCTCTAGGTGACAGAGTGGATATAAAGAGCTGATGAGGATGTAAAACTTTTGCTCCCTTCACTCCCAATGTGGCAGCCAGAGGAGCCAACTGGGGACACAGCCTTCTGCCTCTGAGAAGTCACATCATGGGCATCCCATCAGCACTCACCATTATTCCTGTATGTTCAGCAAAGGTAAGCCTTGATTCTATTGATAGTGGCCAGCAGAAGAGTGCCGTAGTATTGAGCAGGAGAGGACAGAGGGGAGCTTGTATGATGAGGGACTTATGTAAATCTATTTTTGATGTATAGCAAGAAGGTGCATTTCTGGAAATTATCATTTTCAGCAAATTATACACATATTTGAATTTGGGAGCAGTCCCACACTAGTGCTGCAACAACACACAAACCAACATTCAAGACTGAAATAATTCTCTGGAGGAGTTATTGCTGTAATAGAACATGTAATATACTAAACATGTTACTGAGGGGGAATATCTGCCTTCTAAAAATCCAGGCGACTTCTGCTTCACGGCTGTTGTAGGACTATAATCTGTCTTTCTTTTTTTTCCATGCTAAATTATAATGTTTCATAAATTATAGACTCTTCAGATTGCTTATTAGAACCTGGCATTGCAAAACTGCTATTTAATTTCTAGACACATCTGGAGAGACATTAATATTCTGCCTTTCAGAAGCGTGCGCAATATTTCTGGCATGTTATAATTTATCAACTGTTTCTACTAAGCTATTCCTATTTAAAGAGATAGTGTTTCCAAGCAAAATTATATCAACTGCTAAGTCAGCAAAAACAAAGCGAAAAGCATTTAATGTATAAAATGAGTAGAAATATGTTTCTGAATCTGTGAAAAAAGTTAACACAAAGACATGTGCTGCTCTTAGTTGCAGTCATATGAAGAACATATAATCCTAAGTGTTTTGTCTAGGGCCTTGTGAACAAGCACTCCCTTATTTAGGCAAAATATTTGCAGTGTTACAGTCTAGATGTTTTCCTAGTACTGTTGTTCTTTAAATTGCACAACAGGAAAATCCTATGCATAAAATAATTATCTGAATAAAAAAGCTGGCTAATATCCCAAAAGGAATGTCTTCACTATAGTGGTTCTCTTGTAATATTATTGTTATTTCTCTCTGTGTTAATCAGCACTGAGTGGAGTGGCCAGACCACATAGTTCTTGAGGTCCACACTCTTTCAGTGGTCTCCACAAAACTGTTAATAAATCTAATCCTTATTTACATTCCAAGATATATCCCACAGGATTATTTCTCTAGTCAAGTGCTTCTTTGAAATTGTGTGCTGTGCTACTGGACCTAAGATGACTGAATGCTTTCTGGACTTGTGTCGTGGTTTTACCACAAATTTAGCGATTTTGGGCAAAAGATTTCTGAGAGAAGCCACAAACACACCCCAAAATGAAGAAAACACACAACTATCATAATTTATTTTGCACACACACAAAACCCGGCAAATAAAGTGCAACAACACAGACAAATTAAACTTTCCCAGGGCCTGTGTTGGGATGAGGATGCTCTGGAAATAGTGCTGGTCTCTTTCTGGGCTCCCGCAGAGACACCGGGGTAATTAGAGGAAGCACGTGGCCGACCTGAGGACCTCCCCCCAGCAGCACGAGCTTCCGCCCGGCTTTGACTGAAGGAAAAACACTCAAGAGAGTTAGAAACCGCGAGCCCCCTCCCCCCTCCTTCTAGGCTCCCGGGGAAGGGATTTCAGTGCTGGCAGAAGAGATATGGTCTTTGGACCCCCGGGGAATAGCTGCAGATAATCACCAGACCACCTGCCTCCTGGGGAAAAGGAAAGAAAGAAAAAAAAACACAAAGGGAAAAAAAAAGAAAAAGGAAGAAACAACTCCCCTCCCCGAGGAGGAAATCCACCTCCCAGGAATTCCTGAGGAAGAATGCGCTTCCGAGAAAGAAAAAAAACCCACTCCTCTGAAAAGAAAGAAAAAAAGAAAGAAAG
>VYZS01079954.1:31983-50692 GCA_013400695.1 Neodrepanis coruscans | reverse complement strand
TGTTCCCGACGCGGTCCCCACGGGCGCGACAGCCCCGGGACCGCGGGACAGCCCTGGCGGGGAATGGGTGGGGGGGGAACGGTTTTATTTTCTAACCCACAACAACTTGGTAGCTGGAGCCCAGTGCTGTGCCCTGGGGAATCAGATCCATTTTGCTGTTAGGCTGCACATGCTGAACAGAGCGCTGCCGAATAGCAGGGCTGGGAAAAGCCTTTGGAAGGTTTAAATGCCCTTGGCTGCACTAACACTGCCTCCAACAAGGATCCATAGCTCAAGATCCTTCTCTGAAAGCAGTGTCTTTCCTCAATATAAAGCACAGCATCCAAATCACATCAGACAATTTTATTTTTATTTTTTTAACTAGATAAGCATTTTTTAGGCATTTCTCAATGCCTAAATTCCAGAACAGCGACTTCAAGAATCAAACATCTACATTTTAAAAGTGAAGCTGAATCCCTTTGGGAAGAGATGAGGATTCCTTTCCTCAAAGGTAACTGTTGGTTATAACTTTAAAGTCTCTGAGGTTACCAGCCTGCTTTGTCAGTCATTTTGCACTTGTAGTTGAAGCTTTTGGGAGCAAGGGAGAAATAGATCCTACTGCATATGACGATAGAAATAAGTCCTACTAGAAAGATATATCATGCAAACAAGAGAAATGAAAGAGAAAAGAAGGCAACTGAGTAATGATGTGCATTCCATAAAGATTATTTCCCTTTTTTCCTCATTAATACTAGAATACAATAACCATGACATATTTATCAAGTTTCTCATCTGGATCTGCTGTTTTGTAGTTTCTTTATGCTATAAAACAGCTGGTCTCTTTAATGCTCAGAGCTTCTGTGAAAAAAAGTATAAAACACTTGGTTTCTGTGTAAAAAGAGAAAACAAGATCCTTTGGGACCACGTGGACAGAATGTATTTTAAACATATAAAATTTAATAGGCTCTGTACTGTACTGTATTTAGCTAAAATGAAGGAAGCAGTTTTTTCCAAGTAATTTAAATTAGGAGTCATAGCAATTTCAAAGTTGTCTTAAGTTTTTTTGCACTGCTTTTAGGCTTCTAGGGTATATAAATAGCCTCTTCATATATTATGACACTTGTGGAATATTAAACTTGCACATGACCCAAAAATATCACTCCTTTACATGCAAAAAATCAATATGGTTTCTATAAGGAACCTTAATATGTGTCATACTATGTATAAAAAAGATGAATGCTCTGGGAGTTAGCAAAATTTTGATTACTTGATGAAAAATTTACTATCGATAATTGGTCATTTGTCATTCCAGTCCTAGGTTTTTTGATAGCTTGTTGTCCTCAGACCAGCAATTTTTCCCATCTGTTATTTCTCACCTTTCCCCAGAGCACCTGTTATTCAGAAGTAGCTTCCTCTGAATCGTTTGCCATTGCTTTCACTGGTGTTACATGGGACACAGAACTGTTCAATATGCATAAGAATATTGGCATGTCTGACTACTTCCTGAACAAGAACTTGCTGTTCTTGTTACTCCTCAAGAGGCTTTGAAATCTGCTCAAACAGAGAGACTGTTGAAAACAGAAAAAGACCAAAGACAAACTTCTGGATTGTGTCCTTGCGTGGAGGGTAAAGCAGCAGCAGCCTTTAAGTTGGCGCTGCAATATTGTCCAAACTGGGGCAATGCAAAAAGCCAAAAACTTTTGTCAGTATGGTTGGACCAAAGTTTGTGTGCACTAAAATAAAAGGCAAAAGGTGCTTAACAGATTATTATACACTCTGCAGAACTGAAAATGTGAGAGGAAAAAAACCCCAGGTTTTTGTAAAAACACATTACTGAAGAGTTGAGACTCATAGCACCCATTGTTGCTAGCTTTGTCTTTTTTTTTCTCTCCAGAAGCTCCTTGTACAGTACTTTGTCAAATACAACTAAGAGTAGCATCTGGAAATACCTGAAATATAAATAAAAATCATATATAGTGAACTTAATCAGGAGAGGCAAAGATTTTTTTACTGGAACAAAGTTGAGACTTTAGTGCTTTGAAAGAGAGTTGAAGAGATTGTAGGCCACATTGCAAATAAGAATGCAAGTACTGATATGGGGCCATTAGGCTTCATGTATATGCTTGATAAGCAAATCAAGCTTAAACTCGGGAAAATACATTGCCTCAAAAAGATTTCAGTTTGTGAGAGTGCAATTATATATGCAATGCTAGTCTGTAAATCCTATGTAATGAAGATTCTGAGTAGTGAACTTGCAAGACATTGACAAGTAGTCAGTGTAGGCGTGCTCCAGAAGAACAGTGGACTTGATGTCACCTGAGAAAGGCTAATAAAATATCCCCAAAATCTCAGGTATGAAAAACTATGACATTTCTTGTCACTTCCCAGATACCTATATTACCAGCAACATCTTGTTATTAGCTTTTTTGAACCACAGGATTCCTTCTAAAGTGACTCCCACTGAATTTACCAGACAGCATCTATTCCGTGCAGCTCCTAATGTAGCTAGTTTCTTGTCCTTAAAATCAGTGTTGTGTGGCTTAAGGGAGGGATAGAATTGAGTTCCTGCTGATATAACACTTTCTTGCAAACTCTTCCGTGTATTTATACCAGTACAGACTCTGTGATTTCCAAGATTTATATTACATACAGCTGGTGCATAAAATTGCATGCCTTACCTTTTTCATTCATGGGTGACTCTATGAAATCAATTCTAACTTACTTTCACACACATATCAACAGAAACTTAGGCCTGAAATTGTGATAAACACAGTCTTCTGGATCTCTTGCTGCTCTGGGATCATTTCATCTTCAGCAAGGAGGAAGGGCTAAGTCTTTACAGTGAACACAAAAAAAAATGAATTGAAATCAATGATGCTGCAAGTTCGTAATATCCTAAGCCACAAGGTCTCAGAGCCTTTTTTTATTCCCAGTCACCCCAATTAGCAATAGCTGTATTCAGCAACTTTAAAGAAAATCCTGTATGCTCTGGCTGAAATAGAAAATTTAGATTAAAATTGTTTGGGTTTTTTGCTAATTTGTACATCTCTCAGAAGTAGGGTGAATATATGAAATCGGTGGATTTCTCAAGGCAGTTTAGGAATATAAAGGCCACTGTGTGATTGCTGAAGGACAGGTAGTGTAACTTGAGGTTTTAAAAGTACTAGAAATATTAATATATTTCATCTGATAATTAAAAAAAAAAAAATCCTTCCTCACCTGAGAATGAGAGAAGCTGGTTTTCTTGTCATCATTTACATTGTGATTTCTGGTTGTTTGGGGGTTTATATGGAGTATTCTTCAGTTGTGTGTATAATACATTTTGGGAGTTATCTTTGTTAAAATAAATGAAAAAGTGGGTTGTAAAAGTTTTCTGACAATGTTTGGTCCATCCTTCTGCCCTAAGGTGTGAGCATATGTGCCTAAACCATGTCTAGTGGATATTTTATTGAAGTTCTCTTCAAAACCTCCAGTGTGGTGAAGAACTTTACAGGGATGCGGCATAATAGGACATGCAAGAAAAATGAGAAGCAAAGGTAGGGTCCTGTGACAAATGCAGGAAAATGGAGAATAAGAAAACACACAGCAGATAAGCTGGATCTTAGAGGTGGACAAAAAACTCTGTTTGGGGACCAGAGGAACATGACTCTGACTCAGGACCAGTAGTGATGTTCTTATGTACAAGGATGTGTGGGCAGGGAGGGAGTTGTGTTTAAAATATCCATTTTGTCTGACCTTGTTTTTTATTATAACTACTCTTACTTATTTTGAAAATGTGGGTATTTTTATGCCTTGGGTATTTTTATGCTGTTCAGGATCTCATGGTGCTCTTTATAATTTGCTGACTGCCCTTCAGCCTCTTGCTAAGCAGTGGATTTCCTTCCTACTCTTGATTCCCCATTTTTTTCCTACTTTGCATGTTTCTTTCAGGTCATGGCTGATTGTGACTTGCTATCTTCTCCTGAGGTGTGCCATGGCTAGTTATCCCCCTGGCATTTTTAAGCATCTGACTACGCAGATTTTGCAGTCAGTGTGTTGCAGTTTAGGCCACTTCTCTAGTTTTTCATTATTATTTTGCAGCCCACTTTTCCCTTCCAAAACATTTCATTTCCCTCTGTTTAGTACTGTCTGAATTTTTTTAAGCAGAGCTGTCATTTGATAGCTGCATCACAAGTGAAGGTGCTTGGGTTATACTGGGTGACCTGCCCATTTTTCTTTCTTTCAATTACATGAGTTCCTCTGTGAGCCACACTCCAGAGTCTGCCTTTCCAACAGGTTGTGAACCCTCGTGCTGACAGGTTCCTTGCTTCTTTATATTAACTTCATGTGACAGCCTGTCAAAGTCTTATTGAAGTCAAGATGATGTATCATTTAGATTTGTTATCCTTATCACAAAAGGAATAATTTGCCATAATTTGTCAATAACAAAATGCGTGGCCTTCTCCCTCCTCTCATTTCCATTTTCTCCAAGTGGTTCTTTTGCTAGGTTTTCAAGCGTAGCAGACTCTGCCTAGACTCAGTGCCCTCTCTCTTTCTGCTCCCATCTTAAAGGCAGTCGTTCTGCACCTGTTTTGTTTTTTTTTTGTTTTTTTTTTCACAAATTCGGACCCCAACACCTCAGTCAGAGCTTCTGAAAGGGAAGGGGATAGGAGGACCCCTCTCAGTGAAACCAAGGGTCTGTTAGCCCAGAATGCAGCCAGAATGTTGGCCAGAAGCACATGGACAGCATGAGAGCAGAGCCAAGGCACAGAGACCCTTCCCCAGTGATATCCTTGTGTCCTTCAGGGATCTCTCAGACAGTTTGTCTCTTTCAGACAGTAAAAAAACTCTCAAACCATCACAGTCATTGACATAAATTCTTAAATAGGAGTCCCCTTTCATTCACAGTACTATTTATTCACTATTTTTTCTCTACACTTTTTCCTGCTAAAGGAAATTTACTTCTTATTTTTGGTGACATGATCTGCTCCCTGTCATAAACAAAGTTAAATGTTTAAATTTTATCACTGAAGATCCAAGTAATTTTCAGCTGTGGTGTCTTGGTAAGTGAAATGTGTATATTATTTTTTAAATAGTCATGTATCTAAGATTCATGATAATGCCTCCCTTTGCATCTGATGTTAAATGCAGTATGTCCCTTGTACAATATTTCCAGAGGCATGGAAAGTACAACTCTTTCATTATACGAATCTGCAGTTTGGCCCTAAGTGAGTGCATATTTAGTTCCTGAATGCTAACTAGGTGTATTCATGCTGCAATTTCAGATTCAATTAAAACTTTCTATGTAAACATGTGGACATCTGACACATTAGATTTTTAATACAGTGTAGGACATTGCATGATGTTTAGACTGATTAACTCTATAAACCATTGCAAGTAAATTTATAAAAATTTTAAACAACGGAAAAATAAAAACTGTTATCTGACACTGAAATGTGTACTTTGTTTATAAATGTATCCCAAACAGAGGATCTGAAAAAAAAATAGGACAGCAGGTCCAGAGGGGCAGTTTCCCTAGTTAGCTCACTCACCAGCTACATCAAAAGTCCTCTTACACTGCAGAAAACTCCTGAACTTTCCTCCTGCTGTTCCAGAAGACATATGGCAAGCTTAAGTCCACCACGAGAACCGTGGCCAACAGTTGTGAGACTTCTCCTAGTTTCACAATATTCCCAGTAAAATATTTCGTCTCCCTCTTCATCCTGGCAGAATGGTCTCCAAACTTCCACTATGACATCTATCTTGTTGGCTTTCCCTCTGGTTCTTACCTGTAAACACTCAACCGTATCACCACCAACCTCAAACACTGACCCCACACTTATCTTATTTGTTTATATACTTACCTGAGTGTGCACTGGACACTGTTAGATGATAACTACTGTAACTTCAGCAGAGGATTTTTTTAATTAAGTTTTAAAAAAAGTTCTGTATGTTTATTTTTCTAACATCTAAGCTCTCTTATGCGACTTACAGCTTTATAATAACTCTTAATATACTTTTCAAATTGTGAATTAGGTGTTTACAGTGGAGACACTGTAAACACACAAAATACTTTAAAGTAACTGAAAAGAATCATTTTACTTTAATGGAACCTTTCACTATTATCGTGTTTCCCAGAAAACAGCTGATCTTTAGAGAAAAAGGCAGATTTGAACCACATGTCAGGTAAGGAAATATCAGCTGGTAAAAATTGGTGTAATCTTCGTTTGCTATTCCATGATTATTATCTACCATTATGGAGAATTTTGAAATTTTCACTTCTAGGGAAATTAGTTTTCTACCTTAAAAAAAATATGACATTACTTATTTCTTTGTTACTATAATGTCTCATGTTATTGCAGCAAATAAATTAATAAATAGAAATAAAATAGAATGCTAGTTAGCATGTATGGATTAGATATTTATAGGAAATCAGTTTTCTAAGCTAATTTTTCATCTGGAAAAAAGTTCACTTTTGCATTTCTGTCATTTAGAAAGACAAGGTACATTTAAAGTGTGAATATCAAGATTAAAGCTGATAATATTTTAGATGAAAACTTTAACATGGGCTTCTTGATGAGAATTTATGGAAGATCTTCACTTCTAGGAATCACAAGGACAGGAGAAATTGCTGCCTTTAAAGAACAGACAGTCCCATGCAGTAGATTAGGACAAGGGGAGTTAGCTGATGTGATGATATCTTTGAAGATTTAAAAAGATTTGTGTTCCAAAAGCCACAACCAACTTAATTGGTTTTATAGAGCCTTTGACTCTGTTCCTTCTGGAACAGTGTAAAATAATAGACCATTATATGAGCATTATTGCAAAAAGAAAGAGAGTTCAAAGGGACACGTTGAAAGGAAATGGAAAAATATTATTTCCAACTTGAAAAAATGGTAATGTTGAGAGGACCTCAGTGACTTATGTTTCAGGATAAGTCACTAAAGTTTGTAGGTTTTGAGACAGTAAAAGTATCTTAACTTCTCTTAGCCCAGTGAAGAGATAAAACGGATTTTAAGCGAGATGCTGATTAGGATTTTAGCTATTTAGATATCAGTTTATTTTTCCTTTTTTGTTTTTTTTTCCCCCCTCACTTGCCTTAGAAGATAAATAGATGGAGCAACTCCAGTTTCTTAACCTTTTGAATGAAAAATTAGTTTATAATGGCTATGGAAGACCTGCATCATAAATCAAGTTTTTCTGTGGTTTGTGAACAAACCTCGACTTTCTTAAAATTACTTTCTTTTACGTCTTTGGAATTAGCACTGTAAATTCCAGTGTTAACTTTGTTTCACATGCAAATTGTAAGTACCATATAAGAGCTAGGAATTATTATTTATTTACTGTATGCTATTCAGAGTGAGCCTTATGTGAAAATATGGGGTAACATCTCCTCTTTCTTTATGTGAGCTGATCTTTACAAACTTCCTCTTCTTGAGTAAATAAGTCTTAGTATGCAGTTTTCCCTCACACACCTGTAAATGAAACCACTGTCAAATGAGGAATATTGGTGAATACTAAACCAAAAAAGTACAAACTTGAAGAACTCACTGCTTGCTCAGTTTGCATCTATACACAATGGATATTTTGTGAAGTGAATAGAGATTTATTCTATGAATTGAAGCTTTTATTTTTTCAGCCTTCATAACCTGAAGGGTCATAAGAAATACTTTTCATTAGTAGATGTAACTGATCTGTAACTTTATTGTCCAGAAACTGAAGTGTTTAGAATAAATTAAACTCTACTTGAGTGAACTCTACTTTTTTATTACTGATTTTTCAAGCCAGACAACAGTGTGAAGAAAATGTATATGTTAACTATCATGCTGGTGGCTCCAGAAGGCAGAATGAGCTACTGTGTCTATCTGTTGACACACACTGGAGAAAAGTTTCTGCTTGGGGAGCACAGACTTAGTCCCTTCTCTATCTTCCCTTGACCGTTCCCACCACGCTTGAAAAATAGGGACTTTATACACACAAAAGGCATGGCAACAGAAGTTGCTTGGAGCAGTTGCCACCTAGTCACCCATTGGAAGTGCTCAGTTTCTTGATATATTGCTGCCTTTGTTACCAAGATGAACACTGCCAACAATGTTCATACAATGAACAATGCCAACAGGGCCATACTGTGATTTGAAAGCCAGGACCACTCTGTGCCTGTGGATAGGTGGTGTAATGCTTGTAACCCCATGGAGCCATAAATTTAGAAGAATTGTCTAATCTGCCAGAAAGACAGCTGGACTACAGCAACTGGTGTGNGCTCCTGCAGCCCATGGAGGTCCATGGGAGAGCAGATATTGAACTGCAGCCCTTGGAGGATACCGCACAGGAGCAGGTAGAAGTCCAAACTGGGCTGTGACCCTGTGGGAAGCCTGCACTGGAATAGGCTACTGGCAGGACCTGTGAATCCATGGAGAGAGAAAGAAACCCATGCTGAAGCAGGTTTGCTGGCAGGTCTTGTAACCCCATGGAGCCATAAATTTAGAAGAATTGTCTAATCTGCCAGAAAGACAGCTGGACTATAGCAACTGGTGTGGCTAAAAACAGTGTGTGCATATGTTTTCTGGATCGTACAGAAGGCAACATCTTACAGATGGTGAAAGCAATCTGCAGCAGAACAGAAATAGGATTGACTACTTCATATAAAACCATATCTTGTTTCTATCGATAGCATGATTATGCTGGTGCTTTAGTCTGAAGTAAAGATAAGAAGTATTTGTTTTATAGTCTGTTGAAATAAGTAGAGTTTTTTTAACCTTGCTTTTTGAGGAGCTTCAAAACACAATTAAAAAAAACCAGTTATTTCAGTTAAGACTTCTACTTTTTCTACCAATTTTAGGAAGATTCCTCTAGGCCGTAATTCACACTAACCTGAAAGTGGGTTTTTCTAACATTTCCATTAACTACTAAGTATTATGTAAGTCTGAACATGTTGTAACAACTTTGATGTTACATGTAAGAGCTTCTCCATACAGAAGGATTCAGAAAAAGAACAGGCAAAGCAAAGAGAGTGATTTGCATAAATGAACAGTTTTAAATCTGTGTTCTCTTTGCCTTCATTTGGGAATAAAGTGACTTTAGCTGAAATCACTTCAACAGCAACCTAAAAGTAAAAGTATACCTTTCCCTTCCAAGGGATTACAGTTAAGAAATTTATATTCCTACGAGCGATTTTCATCTTTTGATGGGGTGTCATTTTGGTAACTGCTGAAATAACCTACTTCTTATCCTGCAAGATGCAGTCTCCTTAAAGGCTCAATGTGATCAGTTTTATTGATCTTTTAAGTTTCATTCTTTTCATGCAACTGAGTATGGCTTGGACCTTACTGTCTTCACCAAATACCATGAAGCACGGATTACGGAGAGATTTGTATTTAAACCACAAAAATTATTTCAATTTTGGTAGAAGAGTAGTTTAAAAATTTGAAAGAATGGTTGAAAAATCTTCTTTGGGTCAGAATGGTTACTGAGAAGAAAATAATATCGACTTTGAAGCAATTTGAATTTTTGAGTAAAGGGATATGAGATAAGGGATATGGGTTTATTTAGACTTCTACAAACTATTATAGTGTTTGTTTCTCATGCTGTCTCTTCCAGATGTTTTTGGTTTTCAACAAAATAGTTTTTGGAAGGAATTTGTTCAATGCACTTAATTTTGTTTGGATGCCCTAATTAAGTATGAAATACATGTTTATCTAAATATGGTTATTTGTAGAGGCAGAGTTAATTGTGCAACTTTTTATGTGCATATTCTATATCTTCAGATCTGAGCACTCACAATTCTTTTCATGACAAAATTTGAACCTTTCTGACCTGTAAAAGTGCTTATAAACTGAAATTTGTAAGGTTTTCTAAGAAAATCAGTCTGGTACAATTGCAGAGAAGTGCTTCTTGTTATTTTCTTCCTTCCCTTTTGTACTCCTGTATCATATTTTTTTCATCTAGTATTTTCTAGTTAAGTAAAACTTTTCTTTAAAATTCTGGTCTATAGTTTTTAATCAGGACTTCACTTTTTCTCTCACAGATTTCTTACAAAATACTTCAGTTTAGGCATATGTGCCTCTATAATCCAAATCCAGCAATTTTGATTGTTCTTTGGAATACTCTATATTCTTTCCAGGCCTGCATGTTTGTCCATTTGCAGCCACTGGAAAGATAACATTAACTTATTTGAATATGCTAGGCCTTTTGAGGTTATATTTGTCTGTCTTTTTTTCCTGAAAGACAGTTCCTTTTACTCAGTCCTTCATGCTAAAAATTTCCAGAGAAGGTATACCCATATTGCTATGAATGTGTTGTAAAATGCATATACAAGTATCAATGTTGTGGAAACCAACTAGAGGCAAAGATCTGTTTAACTACTGTCTTACCAATTCACTTTGCATTATTGAAAAGCCAATACAATCAAAGCACTGCTTTCTAGAGCCTTTGTTCCTGACTAAAAGTAACAGCAGAAGTTGTTAACAACTGGACTCAGAACAAGCAGGTCTTATTACTTGCAAACTTGCAGATGTGGTTTTCATGTGCAAAAATCTGTGACACAATCTTCAGCAACAGAATGAAACCTAAACCATGCCCAGTGAGAAAGGCATGTTATGTCAAATACTTATTCAACTGCAATTTCTTCTAGTTAGACCATCTCAAGCCGGTAAGAATCCTGGGATCCTTACAGCACTGCAAACACAGTCAAGTTCTTTTGGAGCAAGAAATCTTAAGCCCCCATCAGGCTCTTCTGTAATTCCTTCACTTTATCACCTTTTTTGTTGTTTATTATGGTCTCCTTCTCATTGAGAGCTCTTATTCTTCATGCCCTGTCCTTGAAATTTCACTTCAAGCACTGAAATGGTGACAAACTGCCACACCAAGGATGGTCTCAAGCTCTGAGCCAGCACTGTTCCATCTGCTGTTTAGCAGGGGCTCATGGAAAAGTAGCTGGCCCAAATACTCCAATTAAAAGTGGAAATAATTTCATTTATGCATAAAGCTGCATTAGCCTAATTTAGCAGAACCCTTGTTCCTAAACTGTGTGGAGCGTTTGCTCAGTGCTGAATCCCAAAGGTGGCTTGTTTTCAGCCTCAGGGCATAGGCTGCATGTAATCATAGGCCTTCCACCAGCTTTGATCCTTGCTATATCAAACAGTGTTTCTTTGGTGAGCTCTATGCAGAATTTTAGAATGGCAGAAATTCTCAAAAACGTATTTTATAGCTAATCTGTGATAATTATAAGAACTTAATTTGAAGAAGAGAAGGGTGAGAAGGCAAAGGGTTTAGTTGCTGCTATGTGGCTAGAGCACTGTATCACCTTCAGATGAAGTGCTATGTAATTGGTTTGTAGATTTTTACCTTGTAGTATCTCTAGTGGTGTGATATCCATAACTAGTTTTCCATGTGTGTTTACAAACTTCATTGTTAATAACAATCTTAATCTGGTATTCATTAGCCCGTTAATTATACTGTAATCTAGAAACCCTTGCTTCCAATTAGCTTTAATGACAAAATCAGTATCATTTTTCTGCATTGCCATTTTTGTGCACTTTCCCATTTGAACTACCTGCTGTTCTATCTTAATTGAATTTAATAACAATAATGGTATTTTATAGGGGACTTTTTAACCTCATTTAATGTCAGACCGTTTATACTAGTTTGAAGTAGGCACTGAAAATGTTTGCATTAATCCAATTACTTTTAAAAGAAGCAAACTTCACTTGTTTCAGATTATTTTAATTAAGGTAAAATCCCCATGAAAGGTCAGACACCCTACCTGTGCAAATGTGAAGAAACATTAGGGGTTTTTTTAAGTATACTCAAGATACTGTAAAAAATCAACAATATAAAGAATCACTAAAGCACTACTATAAAGAAGGAAGCCATAACTTTTTTTTTTCCTTAATAGCAGGAGAAAAGAGTGAACAAGCTGTCAGTGTCGTTAGTGACTCAATGCTGCCATTCAGACAGAACTTTAGGTAGGCAATGATTGCAGCATTTTTAAACTTGGGAAAGCTCCACAGGACCTGAATAATATACATAGCACTATTGAAGCACCCTTGAAGTTTCACTGTGAGACTAGGATCATGGTACTCATTAAAAATAATTATCTTTTTAGCCCGTGCAAATTTAAAGCCCTTTGGAGAATCTCTTGATGAGATTATAGAAAATCAGAGAAGAATAATACTGAAAGATATGCTAGAGGTCACCTAGTCCATCCTCCTCCTCAAGCAGGCTGTCTAAACCAATACCTTTTCTGAAGAAAAGTTTGTTAGGCCTTACAGTCCTACTGTGACAAGGATTTCACAGTTTCTTTGGTTGGCTCTGAAGGATAAAGTCAAATTGCAGGGATAGAGATTGCTCCAATACTGGCTGTCTCTCTGTGAATTTGGAGGTGATTGCAGACACACGTTTCCTTTATTTGCTCTAGAGAGGCAGTAAGCTTGACTGCTCTGGAAAATCCTGCGGCTCTCTTCAAATGTTGCCTAGAGCTCACATATTGTTTTGTATGCATAGATTGATAAAGGAAATATTGGAGGTATTCTGGTGAGCTGACAAAGAAGGTAGTTGTCAGGATGGCATGCTGAACTTGGGAAATGTATCAAAGTAAAGGAAGGGGAAGGAGGGATGCAATTTCACAGTTACAGGGAAAAGCCAATTTTTAAGTACAAGTCCAGCCACAGGCAGTGATGGTGGGAAGAGTCAGTGGTTGCAAAGCACAAGGGGAACCTGTAGAATTAAAATCCTTAGCAACATCAGAGGGTCCCATGACTGGTCAGTAAAGTAAGATAACTCCAAAGCAGTAAAAAGCTGAGGCAAGGAAAGTCTAGAAGTACTTCCTTTTCTGTAGAAGATGCAAATTTTGGAGATTTCAGGGCAGGTAAAGACAGACAGTTTTCCTTCCAGAGCACTGTTTGGATCTTGCTTACCTTTGTTTATTACAAATCACAAAGGTGTAACAGGCAGCTTCCACTCAACTTACTGACTTCTTGCTGTCATAAATCTTCCATTTAGGCTCATAAGCCACCCTTAGATCTGGTCAAGAGTTTCATAGAATCATGGAACCATTTAGGCTGGAAAAGTCATGGAGTCCAACCATTAACCTAACACTGCCAAATCCATCACTAAACTTGTCCCAAAGCGCAACATCTACATATCTTTTAAAGACCTCCAGGGATGGTGACTTAAACACTTCCCTAAGCAGCCTGTTCCATTGCTTGACAATTAGTTTCCCTAATATCCAATCTAAATCTCCCCTGGTGCAACTTGAGGCTTCTTTTCCTCATTACCTGAGAGAAGAGACCAATCCCCACCTTGCTACAATGCTTTGTGCTACTCTGGTTTCAGCTAAAGTTATGATTCTCTTCAAAAATATGAAGCATTCCCACTAATAGTAGAAGCACCTTAGTAGAGGGTAACAAGAATTTTTCATCATGCAGGTCTGAGTGCAGAATTGTATCCTTTCTTTTCATCTGAAAGTAACTTGCTGAAAATCACAGGGAAATGGATTACTGCTTTCTGTTTTCTATAAAATTGAAGCTACAGGAATAAATTGCCTGTGTGAATACAGTATTTTGTGCTGTGCAGGACTAGTTTCTATGCCAGAAATCTCAGGACAAGTTTCTTTACCCTGAAGGAGCAGAGCCTTGGCAGGGCCCTGGGTTTTTCTGGCCCAAGTCACAGCATCATATAGAGAAGGAGTGGGATGCAGCACAGGAGATGCTGTTACAGTAACAGCTTATACACAAATGACCACCTAATGCTGATAGACAATGATCCCATTATTAGACCACACTATTTTTAAAATAGGACCTACACATCTCCTTTTATAAAGTGCATATAACAACTGAAAAAAATGGGTTGCCCACCAGAAAAAACAATGATTATTTTTTTATTATTGAGGCAATTGGAATAATTTAAACATATGCTCTCTGAAAGTAAAATGGAATGGATAAATTTGACACCTTCTAGTCCTAGTATGAAATTGTTATGCTTTCCTTTTGATCTGCCTGAAAATAGGCAAAGGGAAAAGGGTAAAGAGCTGAAAGAGGAGAGGTGACGTAGGCAGTAGTGGACTCAGGAATACAGCTGTGCAGCACAAACAATCTCCAGCAAGTGAGTTCACAGAATCACAGAATATGCTGTGTTGGAAGGGACCCACAAGGATCATCAATTCCAACTCCTGGCCCTGCACAGGGCACCCCTGAGAGTCACACCATCTGCCCAAGGGTAGTGTGCAAACATTTCTGGAACTCTGTCAGGCTTATTGCTGTGACCACTTCCCTGGGGAGCCTCTGCCAGTGACCAACCACCCTCTGGCTGAAGAATCTTTTTCTAACTTCCAGGGTGGGACATACATACATCCAGGGCTGCCGCATCCCAGGTGCTGAATCCGGCACTTTGCCTTGTAGAACTTCATATGGTTGGTGATTGCTCAGTCCTCCAATTTGTCCAGGGCTCTCTGTAAAGCCTCCCTGCCTTCAAAGGAGACAACAGCCCCTCCCAGCTTTGTGTCATCTGCAAATTTGCTTAGTATCCCTTCCTGCATCCAAATAATTTATGAAGACGTTGGAGAGCACAGGGCCCAAGATGCAGCCCTGTGGAGCCCCATTAGTGGCAGGTCCCGAGTCTGATGTCACCCCATTCACTATTACCCTCTGTGCTCTACCCATGATCCAATTGTTGTTTTGATCCGTGATCCAAAAGTTGTGTTTATGATGTGTTTATCCAGCTGTGGGGTGGATGTTTTGTCCAGAAGGATACTGTGAGAGAGTTGACTCATGTTCCAGACGCAATCATTCTGTAGCTCTCCCTGGGCTCACTTTATCTGTCTGGAAATCTAGCACAGCTGCATCACTCCTGTTAGCTCGTGAAGACAAGCTGAAGTATCATTGCTCTGTCGTCTTTTCTTCAGGGAGTTATCCTCATCAATTCTGCCTACTAAAACCCAAGCTGAGCATTCATCTCTGTTCCTATAAGTGATATTCCTGCACTGTGTAAGAATCTGGCAGGGTGAAAATTACATGTCAGAGTTCCACCTAACCCAGTTGTCCAGAATTAACTGTGTGAATATTCTTTCTGTGCTTGCCTGTGCAGCTGAAGCAGGACAACATCATTAAAACCATTATATATCCAGTGCCTCTCCCCAGTAGGTCTTTCATTTCACTACACTAAGGGGTTTTTCTTAACTTCAGACATTGCAATAAAGAAAAGGTATCTATATATAATGAAGAAAAAGTAGACCCTGTGAGTTATCATAGAAAAACTAAGGTTGGAAAAAACCTTTAAGATCATTGAGTCTAACAGCCAAAAGGAGCACATATAAGGCAAAGACAAGAGTTAACTTGTGCCTTGCCCAGCAAAGGCCCTTGGGAACTGCTCTGTGACTGCCACATTTACTCAGTGTACTTGTATGTGCTGTTAGTATCGTGCAAATCTGAGTTCCTTCAAGTGGCAGATTGGGATTGCTGAAGCCTTTCCTGGGATCAGGGGACAAGAATGTGCTTTTAGGCACATTGAACTGAAAATCAGCTGTGGAAGTTAAAGGTGGATAGAAGCTGGGGTGAGGTTTAAATAATCCTCAGTGCAACTCAGAAGAAAATATAAAGGACATTTAATGATTACAAATGAAAGGAAGGAAGATGAATTGGGATTTGGTAAAAAAAGCAGGCAGAAAAGAAACTCCTACAATATGATGTCAGTTTGATATATAAGTGTCTGTTAAGTTTGCCTGAGTTCAATAGCAAGTAATAGAATAGTTTGAACCATACTAGCTTTATAAACAAGTTTTGTTGCTCAAAACTTCAAAATCAAAAATTGAAGATGAATCACTAACTCCTGTGTATCTTGTAAAGTGTTTTTGCCCAGCTTAGGAATCCTTTGGCATTTCTTGCCCAGCTTTCGAAATAACTTTTCAGATAACTTCTTCTCTTTCCAGAAAGAAATGTGTGTGAAGCATAGCTCAACAGTGAACGGAGTTAAAGGACTTGTCACAGTTTGCAGCAAAAAAATTGAATATTATCTAGTTGGGGTTCAGTCCACAGAACACTGGAGTGTAAAACAGCTGCAGCCAAGGGAGGCAAGTGGACAGAGGACTCGGCAGTAAACGTTTCAGGTGGAAAATCCTTCCTGAATAGTATGTCTTTGTGAAATCCATTGCAGTGTCCCTTCCCTTTCTGTTTCTCAATGTGGAGTGTATCCAGAAGTACCATTACTTAAATAGACCATTGAACTGGGTATTTAGAGGGTAATTCTGAGGTGACACAGATTGTATGCTGTCTTTCAGACAGACTCCTTACCGAGAACTGATACTTTAAAAACCAGGTATTTCAAGGTGTTAAGTTCCCTAAATTCTAATTAATGATGTGACAGCCAAAAACATGATAATAATCAGAAAGGTTCCTCTCCAAAATCTTTTTAACAGGGATTTTACCAGAATGCTACAAGATCTTACTAACTTGCTGTTGAACGGATCAAAGAAATTGTGTGAAAGAATTTTGTTACTCTGTAACTAAGGAATCATTTCTCCTAAACTCTGCTTTTTTGGGGGAGCATGGAGCAAGGTTGTCCTCAAAGATTTGATGCTGGTTAGGTGGAATGAGTGTAACTAAATTCCTGTTGGCATTCTGTGCAGTGCAGATACCCAGTTGTATTCAACTTTCAGCTAATAGCTTCTCTTTGATTTTTTAAGTTGTACATGTTTGTATAACATCTGAAAATGATAGAGACTTTATTTTGTATCTGTGTCATTTCCTTTTTTCTGTTTCTTGGGCATGAATACATGTTGAAGTGCTGACTGTGACTTTTAAACTTCTGGCTTTTTTGACCATTTGATTTCCTCTTCTTGACACCTCTCTCTGTTCAAACCCACAGCCTTGAGGCATCTCTAGCTTGATTCATTACATCCTTCATTTCAGTGAAAACCACACTGTCACACTTTCCTTTTAAAGTCAGTTGTTTGACATTCCTGTTAGTACTGTAGCTCCAGATGCAAAGTACAATGTAAGCCCTCAGCTGAATTCCTGGGCCTCTGGTTTACTGTGCCTAATGCTTTGGCTTTGGACTGCTTTGGGATCTTGGGATCAAGATGAGAGTTTTCCTTGCAATCCTGTTGCTACATGATTGTATCCTTTCTAGAATGTGATATGTGTAACAAGAAACGTGTAATAGTACTAATGAAATGTTTTAATTGGTAAACTATGTCTGATATTGTTTGTGACTCTTGCCTGAAGGAGGAAAATAAAATCTGTCTGAAATACAGCAGGCTGTTCTCGATGCCATGCCTATGCTGCCTACAGCTCTTGGCACAGACTGAGGAAGGAGTGTATGTTTAACAACCTGTCTGCTACTGGCCAGAGGAAGCACAGCAAAAAAAAGCCAGAGGTTCTCAAAGCTGGGAGGCTCAAATGTACAATTTCAAAAGAATGAGATTAACATAGTGTCTTGCAGAGACCTGGGTTTTGTGGTGTAGGAATGTACTGTGAGAACATCTATTAGACAGAGACTTTCCATCTTGCTGTTGAAAACCAGCCTGACTAAGGAATGGCAGTTTGGTGTATGTCTGGAAATCTAATTGTAGATGCCTGGAGAAATGTAAAGTTGAGTCTAGTTAAGAAAAGAGGGAGGTGTGAAGTTTAGTATTTAAAGACTGGTTAGCAGCAAAATGTCTGCAGGGGGAAAGAAGTGTGGGGGATGTATTAATTACAGCTTTGGGCATAAACACTTAAATTGCAGTATAATTCTTGTTCATGTTAGCCTTTTCTTGACTCTAGCTTCATAAATACAGGAGCAATAGGAGGGAAATTTAGTCAGATTGTTTAGTATGGTATTGCATTGACAAACAAGCTCAAGGAAAGATGTTGTCAACTCATAGGTTAGAGGAAAAACTTAGATGTAAGTACAGCTGCAGCAAAATGCCAAGGTTCGTAGATTCTTTTAAAATGCAGATTGGGCTGTTTAGACTTTAAAAATATGAATAATAATAGCAGTTCAAATCCATAATTCTGTGGCTTTACACTTCAGAAATAGTAACATTAATATTTGGATTCAGCAGGATAAATTGTCCAATAACATTGACTGCAGTACTTTTATCACTGATTTTACTGCTATCATTGTTTGATGTGCTGTGGGAATTTTTTAAATGAACTTTCTTTCCTACTTCTTTAATTATTTGAGGTTGTTCACAACACCTATTTCTGCTACATTTGAAAGCCATATGAAACAAAACCAGAGTAATAAGACATATGAAAACAACTTTGGGCAATATACACACAGCTGGCTGAAAGTATTTTAGGAAATTTATCTTTGTGCTTGAAAAAGAAAGAAAATAAAAGGGGAGGGGGGGGACTAAAAAGGAAAAACGTTGTGGCAAGTATTTTTGAAAGTTTGTGGTGGTTTTACCACAAATTCAGTGATTTTGGAGCAGAGACTCTGAGAGAAGTCACAAACACACCCCAAAAATGAAGAAAACACACAAATATCACAGTTTATTTTGCGCAAACACCAAAACCCGACAAATAAAGTGCAAAACAGACAAACAAATTAAATTTTTCCAGGGCCCGCGTTTGAGGTGAGGGGTAGTTAGAAGGGAGCACGTGGTCTCAAGATCCCCTTAGCCGTGAGCCTCTGCCCGGTTTTGACTGAGGAAACAACTCAAGCAGATTACAAAACACCGCGCACCCTCTCCCTCCCTCCTTTTAGCCCAAAGAGAAATTTAGTGCTGAAAAAGGGGAAGATGTGGTCTTTGGCCCCTGGGGAATAGCTGCAA
>VYZS01079954.1:19949-31864 GCA_013400695.1 Neodrepanis coruscans | reverse complement strand
GGAGGGGTGGCGGAGGCGGCGATCTGCTGGGCTCGCGCCAGCTGATTCAGCTCGGACCACCGCCGCCGCCGCTCCACAGGGCTGCGCCGCCCAGCCACCGCCGCCGCTCCCGCCACTGTCCCCCGCCCGGGGCCTGGCTGCTGTCGGCGCCAGGCGAAACCGCTGCTTCGCCGCCGCAACACGGCTCGACCGTTTTTACTTTCATTTTTTAGCCCCACGACAAAGTTTTTAAAATGTATCTGTATTAAAAAAAAAGTTACTTCTTATCATAGAATCATAGAATAGTTTAGGTTGGAAGGGACCTATAAATGTCATCTAGTCCAACCTTCTTGCTATGTGCAGGGATCTGATTACTCTCTGTGAATCCCAGCTCAGAACTTGATTCCAAATACCCTCTATTCTTACTAAACAAATGTTGGTATCTCACGAATAATCTTGGAGTCATTGAAGTTAACGGGTCTTTTTTTTTCCTTTGCCACTGCCCTCCATGATCTTGCTTTTACTCCTGCTTTCCTCTTTGCTTAATAGTCCTTATTTGCTTGAACATTCTGAGAGAATATTTTTTTCTTGCTCAATATTTACTCAGTGCAGCAATAAAAATTGTGGGGTTTTGTTTTGTGTTTGGTTTGATTTTCTTTTGTGAGATAAATTATATTGTACTGCTTATAGATTTTTTTAAAGATTATAGCAATATCTTCATGTACTTCTTGATAATATGTAAGATTAGAAGAACTCTTCTGTCTAAATGCAGCTACAGAAACTGTCTGTCACTGATAAGCTGCTTGTTATCTTCTAGCTACAACAAGTGCTGCCTTAATGGTTTTTTTCCCTCTAGTCTTTCCAGGTGACTGATTCTAAATTTCTGTGCAATGACACTCCATGATCAACTACCACACTACTGATTTGAGACAGCATAGATTTCTCAACAAATTTTGACTTCCTTTCCCGCTGTCACCAATATCAATCTTAATAACTTCTGTGCTTTCAGATATTTATATTCTTTAGCAAGCATAGAACTGCTACTTTTACAGATTAATGCCCCAAGCAGTCCTTTGCAATGCAGCCTTCATCTAGGAGTCCCTGAATGAGGTTTTAACAATGCAAACAAAATGTATTACTGCTTCAGAATAAGCTTCCTATAGGAAATGTTCTTCCTGCTCTCTCAAAGTTGATGCTAATTTAATGATTTTAAATGATAGCTGTCAAGCACTCACCAAAATCTTGACAATATTTTTCTCTTTCATGATTTCTATGCAATTCCAGCCTGCCTTATACTGTCCTTTTATATAAGGAAGTTGTTCTACAGCTTTTTCAGAAAATCCAATTTTCAGAAAAGTATGAATACTGACCTACTTAGTTCTCCTCTAAGAAAACTCTGTAAGACTTTATGCAATTTGTATTGTTTCAAAGGAAATGTTGAGTAATTTGAAAGCTTTTTTCCTATATTCTCATTTTAAAACAAAACAAACAAACAAACAAAAACCTCTGGGTGTAAAGTGAAAGAATATTTAACAATTTCACTACTTTTGGAAATACTTTCTGAAATCACCCCAGAAACATGGATATACAGGTATGGATATTAGTCAATAAGTTTTAAATGTGATATATTATTAATATATTTGTACAGCCTTCAGTACTGCTTTCTTGGTCTTTAGAAAGGGGTTGGGTTTTTTTACTTGATTAGATTGAAATTGCCTGTCTGATTTTTTTATCATAATTTGTGTAAATAGAATGAAACTAGAAACTGCATCATGGGCTTACATTCTTTATTGACTAATAGCAGTCTTTGATTTTATTGCATAACTAGTAAGCAAAAGACTTCTTTAAAGAGTCTCTACTTAAGTTTTCAGATATCATTCATTAATGTTAAATAGTCACTCTTTAATAATTTGCTGGAGATACCTGCAGTGGTTTGACCCTGGATGGATGCCAGGGACCCACTAAAGCCAATCTCTCACTCCCCTCTGCAAACAGGCAAAGGAGAGAAAATATAACAAATGGTTTCATGGATTGACATAAGGACCATGAGAGATCCTTTACTGATCACCATCATGGGCAAAACAGACTCCAAGTGGAGATATTAATTGAATTTATTACTAACAGGATCAGAGCTTAAGAATGAGAAGCAACATGAATCTTAAAGACACCTTTCCCCCACCCCCCTCTCCTTCCAAGTTCTACCTCCTCCCCTCCAGCGATGCAGGGAGACAGGAATGAGGGTTATGATCAGCTGTTATTTTCTGCCGCTGCTTAGAGAGAGGAGCCCTTCCCCTGCCCTGAACTGGGCAACAGTTCATAAAACACTGCTGCCACATGGGTCACTTTTCCACAGGGTACAGTCCTTCAGGCACAGGCTGCTCCATTGTGGGTCCCCCACAGGCCACAAGTCCTACCAGGAAAATCCTGCTCCAGTGTGGGCTCCTCTCCTGAAGGGCTACAGGTCCCTGCCAGGACCCTGCTCCAACACGGGCCTCCCACGGGGTCATAGCTTCCTTCCAACATCCACCTGCTCCAGCGTGGGCTCCTCCACAGGCTGCAGGTGGATCTCTGCACCCCTGTGGTCCTCCATGGGCTGTAGCGGCACAGCTGCTCCACCATGGTCTTCACCATGGCTGCAGGGGAACCTCAGCTCTGGAGCCAGGAGCAACTCCTGCCTCTTCTTCGACACTGGCCTTGGTGTCTGCATTGGTGTTCACATACTCTCACTCTGTTCTCTGACTCCCATCTTCACCTGACCTTCACTTTTTTTTCCTTCATATATTTTATCCCAAAGGTGTTACTGTCCCTTCTGAATGGCCTGGCCTTGGTCAGCAGTGGGTCCAGCTTGGAGCTGGCATTGTCTCTGCTGAACATGGGGAAACCTTCCAGAAGCTTCTTGAAGAAAACTCTTCTACTCCACCCCCACCAGCTACCAAAACCTGGCCACAGAAAACCCAATACAATACTGTAGAATATGCCTTGTTTCAGCTGTTTCCCTTGGAGTTTCTGTTTGAAACTCTTAGAGTAAAAGCTGGAAGGTTGACATGGAGATGCAGTATCTCCTTTTAGGTCAAATTGTAAAAGGATGGGGCAAGTTTGCAATCACTTTCTTCCAAGGCAGAGGTAGCAAGCACAATCTAGCAGAGATAAAGAACAAATATTGGGAGTCAAACAGCTCTCCTAGGTTGCCAGAAGTAATTTATAAAAGAAGTGTATTTTGCACTTGCAGAGAACAGTGGGACAGTAAAAAGAAGAAAAGGAACACAGTCTTAGGCCAGCTTGGCTGAAACAACTTTACCCTTACCACCTCTCTTTTGAGTAGATTCTTGATCCTAAAGCACTTCCATTACTTTCTCAGGAACTATAAGTGGCAGCACTGGAACAGAGGAATTACTGCACTAGAAATAACATCAAAACACTGCTCTTACCATCTGGTTTCTTTTGTACACCTATGTGTCTATTTTCTTATCCTTGTTTTTTGTCACATTGAGCCCTGTGCTGGCCAGAAGAAGTTTTTTGGGAAGACTGTCACCAAAGTACCCAAAAGAAAGAAAGCACAGCAGAGTATGACACAGCAGCTCTGTGATGGCACACTACAGTATTTGTCCTGCTGATGGATTTTCAGGATTCCATTAAGTTGGCCAAGATCTGACAAATCTGAACAGTGTCTTGTAATCCAGTTCTGGCAATGTTTCTGGGAATAGGCTTTGGAATGACTAACATGATGTGACATGGTTCTGGCTATTTTCAGTCAGTCTGAACAAATGAACTGAAATCCTTTTGGAAGTTATTTCACTCATTCACTCTGTTACAGTTCACACACATCTTAAAAAATATCTAATGGATATTTAGCCTTAGATGGCATTCCCTCAGCAAGATTTCAGAAGATACGTATTAGAATGCTGAGCTGGTACAGCCTGTATAGTGCTACTGATCACAAAGTCCAAGTTTCAGAATTTTGTGCTTTAGCAATAACCCAAGTGTCAGGGAGGGGACAGATGGAAATGTTCTCTTAACTATTTTTTAGCCAATTTTGATCAGCTTTATGCTGCACATTTACTACATGTTTTTTTCAGCCCAGTTTAAACATTTTGAGAGACAGTGATCCTGCAGTATCATGGCAAGTGTTTTGGGGTATAGGTGGCTTTTCCATTCTGTAACTATTTATTCTGGAGAACTAAAAAAATTAAATGCTTAACAGTATTAGCTGCAAATCTAAGTGGGCCATGCGATGCAAATATGTCTGATTAGAAAGACAATGCTGCTATATTTGAAAAAAAAAAAAAGCACTTTAATATACGTACTATAAATATATTGGGATACAATGAGCACTTATGTACCCAGGTGCAACTGCTCAGCAAATGCCCACAACAAAAGAGTTAGCACAGTAAATCAACACAAGTAAAGTATCTGTGCATTTAAAACAGCTGAACAGCTGAAATATAATATACTGTATTTACTTTTTCTAATATAAAAGCTAATCCCATTTTCAGATACCAGAGGTGTTCTGAGAGTGAATATTACACCTCCAGCTGCTTTGAATTTACATATTTTACAAATTGTCAAAAGCAGATAATAAGGACCCTTCATTCTTTTTTGCTTTTTCACTCCAGAGTTCTCTGTTTCTACTCCTGACAATCAATACTAGCAATCGCTGTTCCTGTTCTGGTACATTTGTGAGAGCAAAATAGTAGTTTGTTTCTACCTCTATAAAGCTTGAAAAAAATGTTAAAAGAATTGCACCAGTAGTTTGGAAGTTTCAACACAAATAACCTAAAGGAAATCAATAAATAAAGCTCAGAAACTTGGCTGACCTGACCACCAGCAGCAGATGACCTAAAGGAAATTTGCTGCTGGTGATTGGATCAGCCAAGTTTCTGAGTCTTATTTAAAGTTTAGGAAGGAGATTTATAGGCAAACTACTTCTACAATGTGGTGTTTTTCTAGCATACCTTGTGGTTCTTTAAGAATTTTTCATTAAAGTTTCAGTTTCAGGTAGAATATCACAATGAGAAATTCATATTTAGTGCCAGTTTATCATTTTGCCTCATGGTTTCCCTGTAGTACCCACATGATTTGTTCAAAGGTTCATCCATCCTTAAGAGCAGAATTATCCCTGAGCTCTCTTCAGATGGATGAGGTGAGATTTGTGAGTGTTTTTCTCAATGTATATGAGAAAAATAGTAACATGAGGTACATGGTGGTACTTCCCTGATATTTTCGTGTACTTTTGATGTAAAATGGTGTTATGGGGCTAGGTGGATTGCTCTGTAGATTTCCTCTTCAGGGATGGTATCTATAATTCTATTTCCAGTCATTAGAGGATGATAGTAGCACAGTTACTCTGGTGCTTTATTTGCTGCAATTGCCACCATATTTTCCTGCATGCATTGGAATTCAGTCAGTGTGCATTTTCACTTCACTGAAGTCACTGCTATTAGCAGCTATTTTCTTAACAGTGTGTGTTACATCTCCTGCTGGTCAGTCTGAATATCAGGCTATCCCAAGATAGGAGATAATGGACAAATCTAATGGGTTAAATTAATGCCTGTTGTAGTCTGAACAGCTTCAGCTAGAATTATCTCAGAAATTAAATTGACACAAGATGTGAACAGAACTGGTATTATCAAGAGTACTAGTGATCGCTTTTACTTCTATTATTAGACCTATAATACAATCTTTAATCCTTGTGAGAGTGATCAAGGAGACATCTGCCCTCAACAAAGTCAAAGTCAGATGTATTCTTCATGCTCAGAACCAGATCCTTGGCTACTGTTGAGAGCCCAAAGATTTTGTGGTCGTCTGAAGCAAATGGACCTGCCTTTCTGATTTTTCCTGTACTACCAATTGTTTTCTTGGAACTCTTAGTGCTGTATTGCATTTTGTTGACAAACTCTGACAGAGGATGATGTTTGATGAATTAAGTAAAGTAACAGCATGCTCTTTTGGCTTGTATTTTCCTTCAAGATGCAGAAATTAAATATTTGCATTTCTTCTTTTCCATTTAGTGCAATGCAGCTCATTTGCTTGCTGTCTGAAGAAAAAGATAGTGAAGAAGAATTATATTTTGGGAGAAAATTTTCATTTCTAGAAGAAATTTACTGCATTCTAAATCTAAAGACCTTAGATTAGTACCAATACGTTAATATTTATCAATATTTATCAGTAGACTGACCAGAAATGCAATCTCAAAAAGCCTGGAAATAGTCTAAGAAGATTTTCTTTCAAATGTCCTGCTTGGAAAAATAGCTCTTTCACTTTTATTGTCAGTCTACCATATCCTTAACCATCTTTACGATTTGACCATAAAATACTGCTGATGTTTCAATGAGAAGTCATCCCTAAAAGAGAAAACCAATAAATGAAAAAACAGCCCTTTGAATCTTATTCTGCTGAAAATCATTCCAGGTAAAAACTGGACAACATTTATGTTGCTATTCAGTGGGAAAAAAATGTTAAAGAAGTACATGCTGTATAATTTTCCTGAATTGTGGCATTGTCAGTCTACTGTGTGATATATTCAAGTGTTTTAATAAGTTCCTTTCTAATTGCATCTCCACTTCCAGGGAGCACTGTTCATTCCAAGGGAGGCCCTGTCATGTGTTTGCTTAAATGTCTGAAGTATTTTAATATTTTCCACCAAAATAAGTCTTCATTTTAAGGTAACTTTCCAAAACCGACAGTCATCTAAGGTGTATAAGAGGAACAGAGACACCGAAAATAAGAAATTCAGGCAGTCTCTGAGTCGCTTTTGTGACCTTTGAAAATTAGGACTACTAGAGAGGGAACTTTTTCCCTGAGGCATTTACTTAATGTTTTCCAATTTTTTCTTCATCAGAGACAAATGGTCAGAACCGCTGAAGAATCCTATTACAGATACACAGAATTTTGTGTTATTAAGTGTTTCCATGTTTATCTGCTTCTCCACAGCACAAACTCAAACAATTTTCCTTCAAGATGCTTTAGAAGCAAGATGTTTCCAAGTATGGTGCTGGTTGCTTTGTGTTAAAAATGGTTAATCTGGTTCATGTGAAACATTCTTTAATCAGAAAGGAAACAGCACACCCTTGCACAAAGTTTGGCAGAAGTTCAACAAAATGCAGTTCAGCTGCTGAAGCACAGCCAGCTTAGACTGCTTTGGATATCTATATCTGAATTTTATCATTTCCTACACTCAACTAAAGCTTAAAAGAAAATGGGGAGAATAGAAGGAAGAGGGAAGTCAATGGTTGTGTAGATAGCGAGGAATAGGTGTGATAAAAATTAAAATTGTACATACTTAAAGCAAATTGAAGCCCCTTTGTGTGTGTTGTACATAGACCAAACTTTCCATCTGAAGATCTCAATCATATACACAAATGAGATGACTGAAGCTGTGAAGTCATGGTGTATTATATGCCTATTTACAAAGGTTCTTCAGATACAATTTTGAGACAGGAGTGAGTAGCGTATAATCTCTTGATGTTTCTCCTGTACCCTTCCCTTTTCTTTCTTCGAATTCTATTGCTCCTGTCTTTTTAGCCTCTTTGTTGACAAGTTTGCCTGGATTTTTTGCTTGAACCATTTATGCCTGTCTTTGCTGGGAAGGACTTTTTATGGATGGCTCTGTGCAGGATCCATAGACCATTGAAGCCTATATAACATCATTGTTACACTGGGAAACACACTTCTATTCTTGCTGCCAATGATATAGTTAAGAAAAACTGTTCTTCCATGACTAAGCTGACAATAACAGGGACTTGTGGCAAATTTAAATGAGCCATTACTGAAACATAACTTGAGAAAGGCAGAAAATCAATCTAAGCTTTCTGGTCATAATGAGCTGATTTTCTTCTTTTATAGCAACAAATCAGTTGGTAATAGCAGGTGATACCATAATTAAAGAGAGAAGAGAGAAAAATGAGCTGAAACCTCTCCAACCATAAGCTTTGTCATATTAAATCCAGTTTCATAGTGTGCAATAGGTTAATATTTCCAACATGCAATCAAGACTCATCTGGCTTCAATAATATCTTGGTAAGCAAAATCAGAAAAACACCAACAAAGAAGACAGCCAGGATAATGCCTAATGCTTAATTTAGCATAAGTCTCCAGTTTGGGCCT
The DNA here is from genome assembly GCA_013400695.1 of Neodrepanis coruscans. Lineage (NCBI taxonomy): Eukaryota > Metazoa > Chordata > Aves > Passeriformes > Philepittidae > Neodrepanis > Neodrepanis coruscans. The sequence goes on along the minus strand of VYZS01079954.1, from coordinate 23,782 downwards.
AGGTGATTTGCTCTGGTTTAAACTGCAGGACTGCTGAAACTATGTAAGCAAAAAAAAAGTGTCTCTCTTTAACATTTAATTAGTCCCTTTCATTTATCTCTCTTCAATATCATTGCAAAGCACTCTATAGAGGATGAGGGATTTCTCTGGAGTAAAGAGCTTTCCTTTCCTTTTTGGCCTTGGGCACTGGTCTTAAACAAGGCTACTATTGTAAGACAGTGGTAGAGATTGATAACAAACATAAAACTTCCCAGAGAGACTATTAAATCAGTGTTGACTTGGGTTTAATAACATATAATATTTCCATGGATTGGAATAAGTAAACAAGCTTTGACAAATACCTTGCATAAATGGAATTTGAAACAGAAAAGGCTGTTGAAAAGCCAGGAAGGATACAAAAGTTATTTTCTGAAGGAGAAGAAAAAAAAGAAGGAATGTTTTGTACAGCAGCATTTTACCACATTAGAAACTTCTTGCATGGCTAATGCACCATTTCGTGTCTTGGACAACTCTGATATTGGAAAAGCTTTTTAAAATATTTAGCGTCATACCTTGCTGAGAGAAAATGTACTTCAAGAATCACATAAGCAATCTGAAAGAACAGAGGAAATTTTGTCTTGGGTTTAGTCCTCTCTTGGATTACATATGTGTCAACAGCTGCTAAAATGATGACATTCTGAATTACTCTCTTGATGATTCCTCACGATAAATACAGGAGGGAAATGGAAGCACTTTTTCAGATGAACTGTATTTGGGATAATGCAAACTTCAAAACAACTAAGGTCAAGAACTGACAGTAGGGCAGTATTATGTAAATACCTTGGTTCTTTGAGAAGAATTACTAGGTAGTCTTGAGTCCAGTATTGTTGTTGATGTGCCTAAGAATGACAGATGTGCCAAGCGCAAGTAACCAACCCACAATTTTCTGGATTATATTTTATCCCTTTGAAAGAAATCTGACATTGCTTAGACATCTACTTACACTCTAGTAAGCAGCCTATGTGGCAATTGCTCCTGACCCCAGAGCCAGGCCTGAAGTGTGGTTGTCCACCTCGACTTCAGCAAGGCTTTTGTCACTGTCTCTCGCAGGATTCTCATAGGCAAACTTAAGAAGTGTGGGATAGATCAGTGGACAGTTAGCTGGATTGACAACTGGCTGAACGGTGGATCCCAGAGGGTCATGATCAGCAGCACCGTCAAGTTGGAAGCCTGTCACTACTGGTGTCCCCCAAGGCTCAATGCTGGGCCCAGTATTGTTTAACTTGTTCATCAATGACTTGGGTGAAGGGGCAGATGCCTCCTCAGCAAGTTTGCTGATGACACAAAGCTGAAGGAATGGCCAATACCCCAGAGGGCTGTGCAGCCCTTCAGTAGGACCTTGACAGGTTGGAGAGATGGGCAGAGAACTGTCTGATTCCCAGCAAAGGCAAACACAGGGTCCTGCACCAGGGGAAGGATAACACCAGAACAGGCTGGAGGCCAACATGATGGAAAGCAGCTCTGTGCAGAAGGACCTGGGACCCTAGTGGAGCCATGAGCTCTCCATCAGCCAGCTGTGTGCCCTTGTGGCCAAGAAAGCCAATGGTATCCTGTGGCGCATTAGGAAAAGTATTGCCTGCAGGTCAAGGGCTCTGCTCAGCCCTGGTGAGGCCTCAGCTGGAGTGCTGTGCCCAATTCTGGGCTCCTCAGGACAAGAGAGTCATGGAGTTCCTGGAGCAGGTCCAGCAGAGGGCTATTAAATTATTAAGGGCCTGGAACACCTCTCTTATGAAGAAAGGCTGAGGGAACCTGGCTTATTTATTCTCAAGAAGAGATGACTGGGAGGAAATCTTATCAATGTCTGTCAGCATCAAAAGAGAGGGTGCCAAAAAGATGGAGCCAGGCTCTGCTCAGTGGTGCCAAGCAATAGGACAAGAGGCAATGAACAGAAATTGATGCACAGGAAGTTCCATCTGAACATCAGAAAGAACTTCTTTACTGTGTGGGTGACTGCACATTGGAAGAGATTGCCCAGAGAGGTTCTGGAATCTCCCTCACTGGAGATATTCAAGAAGTGTCTGGATGCAATCCTGTGCCATGTGGTCTAGGATGACCCTGCTTGAGCAGGGAGGTTGGACCAGATGCCCCACTGTGGTCCCTTCCAACATTTTGTGATTCTTGGGAATGTTTTGGCTCAGTTAAAGTCCAGTTGAGAGACATTGTTTTATGTTGAGAGAATGTTTACAGTTCTACAGAGCCTTCAGCAGTGCATCTGGGTGTAATGGTCTCTGGAAGCAGTGCCTGCTGTGAATGTCTGCTGCAGTTAGAGATCTGACCAGCTGCCATTGTGGCACATCCAGTGCTACAACAGGAACGATCTCCGCTCAGTGCACTTGTGATGTTTTGTTGTGAGCAGACTGTATGTCCACTTTAGGCTGCAAAAGAATTGCTCCGTGTCCAACAGCATACATTATATCTGCTTTTCCACCCATGCACATGTGTATCTGTCCATTTGGGTTTGCTGTAGACCATTAGTTTTACACCAGTGCTACTATTCCTCAAACTCCTTTTGAGACACAGAACTGTTCTGCTGTTGTTGTAAAGTATATAGTCCTTCAAAATTGGTGTGTTGCTCATAGCATGTTATTTTACTTTGTTTTACAAATTCCAGTTCTTGAGTCTATTCTTATCTTACAGTATTCATTGTAAAACTGTTGTTTTAAAAGCTTCACAAGTTGTGAGAGTCTTATGCAGTAGCTGGTCTTGTGATTATACACTTGATGGCTCCTAGTTCTTCAATGGATATCTAATATTTAGGAGGGGGTCATTTCTTCTCAGCTGCAGCCTGTGAATATTCAGTCTAATATTCTATTCCCAGCACATTTAATAGTAATCATACTTCAGCACCTTCTTTATTTACCTCTCCTCTTTCCAGCTGTGACTGTTGTGATGTTTAAGACAATGAGTCTCTCTGGGTCTGGCTCAGCTGACATGGGGTCCCTTGGCAGGCACCTGAGGTTCTGTCTTCCGTTAATAATTGTACCTGGCAATGTGGCAAAGATTTGAATGTCTGATTTGTATCTTCTGTCACAGTAGAGACTTGGCCTGACACTGCAGATGCCTCAGGTTTAGAAAGTAGGAAGGCTTATTTGGTGAGGTTGAGTGACTTCAGTTATTTGTAGTACATCACTCAGTGGCTTTGGGTTGACATCAGCTCTGGAGAAAAGGTTGTGGTGCATTTTCTTTTCAGCTCTGCCTGGGCTTGGCCAGCTCCTTTGTTGTGAATCCTGTGCTTGGCAGGCTGCGATGGACTGGTTGACAGACACAGAAGGGACTGCTTCTAAACTCAGTCTAATGTGCTGGAAATTCTCTCCTTAAACTTTTAGATAGATACTCTTCGGGAGAATAGAGACTTCCTGATTATTGTTCTCTTCCACCTCATATTCCAAATGAAATTATTATTCAAGCCTGTGGCTTGCCCTGCCATGCTGGTCAGCTACTATTGCTATTCAGCACATCAGCCATAATACGTTTTAAGTCATAGCATGACTTGCTTTTCTGAGCTTTCTTTTTGGCAAAAGAACTTGCTGTTTAGCCCTCAAAATGTGGCTAATTCTTCCATCTACTTATCAAGTCAAATATTGCTGTTCTCCGTACTCCTGAGATTACGTGTCAGCTGCAATTAACTGCCCATTGTTTATCCATCCAGGATACAGGAATGGCAGCCATCTTCTGTAGTCTCGGTGCTTGTGAGCCAAGTATCTATGCAAGCATTAGTCACACCCCTCTTCTTCATCATTGCTTCATAACATAAATACTGTTTTCTTTTTTTTTTTTTTTTTTTGAGGCAGTTG
>VYZS01079953.1:0-10530 GCA_013400695.1 Neodrepanis coruscans | reverse complement strand
AACAACACCTCAGTACAGTCTTGGAATAGTGTGAAATCCTGGCATTCCCCCAAATCACTCTCTCCCTCCCCTGTTCCTGTAGGAGTGATGACACAGCTCTTGTGAGGGAGCTGAGCTGATGCTCAGGCTCACTCTTGCCTTGCAAAAAGGTGATAAACAAAAGGTTTAAGTCGAAGGCAAACAGGCTGGAGCTTGGTGTGAGCTCAGATTACTCAGAATCAAAAGGCTTAAAACTTTTATGTGCCAGCTGCTGCATTAGCACCAAAGCAATGATCTTCTCCAGGCATCCAAAGCCTGTTGATTTTTGAGTTGAAGGCTTTCACCTGCACAGACAGTGAGACCAGAGGGTTCCTCAGGTGATTTCCTGAATTCCTTTGTAGGTGGCCCAGCTTGTTAATGTGGCAACTCTGCCCTGGCCCTCCCCTTGTTTCCTAATCTGGTGGTAACTTTGGCAGGACAGACACTCATTTCAAGCAGAAGTGTCTGTATCTGATGTCTCATTAGGGTTTCAACAGTGTTATGCAAATGTTTGTTCTCGTCCTGACAAGATGTTTGAACCCCTTTCTGTGAAGGTGCTTTTTTTTTATTAGGAAGTCAGCCCAGTGTGATTCCTGCTCCAGGTCCAGCTCTGCTCTGATGGGAGCAGGTATTATTTTTGCCTTTTTGCCCTGTATTCAGTGGTGGTTCAAAGTCTGTCTGAGCTGGCTGGTTTATTGCATGATGAGGAACGTGCTCTACATCAGAACAGTTGAACAAGGTGTGTAAATTCTGCTGAAACTCTCCTGAAAACTGGTTTTTCACAAGCTGGGTCACTAAACCATTTGGCTAAACCAGCAGCCAAAGGTAAAAGAAGTGAGTGCTGTGCTTTTTCTGGTTTTTTTTAGTGTTTCAGAGATTCTCCCAGTGTTTGTCCATAACACTCCAGTCCCAAACCTTCCTTTTTTCTGTCCAGCTGCAGTTCCCCTCTGCTCATGGCAATGGGGCAGAGCACTGCAGCTGGTCCCTGGGGCTGAAGTGGTGGGAGATACTGGTCCCACAAACAAGGTTGTACATCAACATCTTGCATGTCTCCTTGTGCAAAATGATCCTTGGACTAATCCTAGAGACTGTGGGGTTTATTCATCTCTGGATTCTTGTGTTCTTGCTGTTACAGCTTCCCTTCAGAGTAGCTGGTTCTCTTGAAATTTAGGAACATCTCTTGTGTGAATAGGAAGGTTTGGCTGCTCAGGCCCCTCCAGACCATTGGCATCCTCCCCCAAGATAAGGGAATGAAGGCCTGAATTTTTCATACCAAACCAGCAGAGATGAAATGGCTGCTGTGTGTGTGCTGGAGGCTTGTAGCTGACAGCTTGCTCAGCCTGGGGATGCCTTTTATTTGGAATCTCAATGAAAACCAACATCAAAAGTCTTCCCAAGCTGCTGTTGTGATTGAAGGAGGTACTTGTTCCTCAGGAATGTTCCCCTGGACTCGTGTGTGCCATGAGCTGTCACAGTCCTTGAAGAATCCAAAGTGATGGAGCCCCCAGCACTGTGTGCACCCAGCTCTTGTCACTGGGATCTCTTGCAGTCTCTGCACTGGGTGTTTGAAGTAGGCTAATAACTATGTAGGAGGTGTTCCCAGCTGCTTTTTCCCCCTGGAGGAAGGTAGGATTTATGTAATGGTGCCACGTGTGTCCTTCCTCTGACAACCAAGTGCAGCCAGACCTGACAGGTGATCCCAAAGCCTTTTACAAGACTAAAAGGAAAGGACAACACTGAGGGGAACTAACTGGAATTCCTGCCAAAGGAGTTTCCTTGCAGTGTGGGTGCTGAGGAATCCACCTGGGATTTTCAGTTTAAGTTGTAGAATCCCNGGAGCCCCCTGGGACAGTGGGAGGTGTCCCTGCTCACGGCAGGGGGTGGAATGAGACAATCCTCAAGTCCCTTCCAACCCAAACCACTCTGTGATTTATGACAGCAGAGCAGAACTGGTTCACAGTGTAACACAGCTGACACAGGATGGGAATGTAATGCCCCCCAAAAACTTGTTCACTCTGGTCTTGGGGCATGTGCCCAAACCAAGTTGTGCAGTAGGTCTAAAGACCTGTATTTGCAGGAAAAATGATCTTTGGGTGGACACACAAACCAGAAAAAACAGGATACAACCAGGTTATGCCAGAGCTGAGAGCAGATGGATGAGCCCAAGGTTGGAGGGTTTGCTGAAGGCTCCTGAAGCAAAGCTTTGTGTCCACACAAGCACCTGTAAATCCAGACACAGTGTGGGGCTGAGCTGAGGGTTAAACCTTCCCAAATATTGGTGCCAACTCATTTCTCAGCTGCTTTCTTGGTTGGAAAGCCAGGAGATCACCCTAACTAGATGAGACACATCCTCTGTCTTGTTACCAGCAGGTCCAGAGCGTGTCCTTTTTACCTTTCTGCTGGCCTTGTTATTACCTTTAGACTTGCAAGAAATGTTCTTAAAGGGATTTGCTGTGTCCAGCACTTGTTATAAAGGTGATCTGCAGAACAAGTCCAAGTTGTTTGACATATTTGGGACAGGGCTGGGACCACTAACAAGCCCTTGGCTTGACACAGAGAGAGACTGTTCAGCCTGTCTTGTACTAAATGTACAACTGTCTTCAGCACAGTAGGATTATGGAATTGCTAAGGAGGATTCTGCTCAAGTTGGGGATCCAGAAAACTTCATTTATGAAACCAATCCCACTGTAAATAGGTTTGGGTTTTTATCTCAGTAAACAGACACTAAGTGATGTGAAACTGAACTGCAAGGGGTAACGTTCAGGGGTGGACTCCTGTTCTGGACAGGTTTCATTACCTTTCTGCAAGCCATTAATTCAATCAAGCAGTGTAATAGATCCCTTTCTGCCTCGTTTTTAGATGCTATCATATGCTTTTATTGTACCCTGAATAAGGCATGAAAAACTTGGTGGGGATGGAGAGCTGGCACGGGCTAGAAAAACAAGACAAAAGCACAGAAAATTGACCTTCTGAAGAGTGTGGGCTGACACAAGGGGCAGAAAAAGCTGCTGGGGTAAGAGCTGAGGTTAAGTTTGCATAATGTTTACTTCTAGTTGCTTACACTTCTAACAAACCTCAAAACACTTGACAAACCCCTTTGTTTTTAGCTCAAAAGTGAGACTGAATAAACTGGAGAAACCCAACCCCTGCAGAAAGAGGTGTTGTGTTAGTCTTGGTCACGGAGAGATTTTCTGCTTTGCAGCTCTGCTCTGCCCTTGATTAGAAGCAGGTACACTTGGCTTCATTAGAAATGGAGAAATTCCCAACTATTCCAATTAAGCCTTTGCAGTTGCATTTAGCAGAGGCTCATTTTAAGCATAAAAAGCCACAGTTGGGTGTTACCAGATTTTTGTTTGAAGCTTCTTGGAAGGAAGAAGATGAGATCAGAGTTTTGACTTTGCCTGCAGCCTCTCCCACACGAGTGATGGTGCTTGAAACATGTGCATCTGTCACTGATGTTGATATAAGCCTGGAATTGGAGATGGAGCCTTCATGTGAAGGTTCTAGATGTCAGAGGGGCAGGCATTTAACTGGTTGTGTGTGTATTTGTAGCCTTTTCACCCTGTGTTGTTGGAGTGCAGCTGATTTGTGTCTCTTGGTTTGGTGCAGACCCCTCACCAGAGCTGGAAATCAGTGTCATGGAATGGCTTGTGTTGGAAGGGACTTAAAGATCATCTTGGGACACTTTTCCACTATCCCAGGTGGCTCCAAGCTGGCCTTGGACACTTCCAGGGATGGGGCAGCCACAGCTTCTCTGGGCAACCTGTGCCAGGGCCTCCCCATCCTCACAGGGAAGAATTTCCTCCTAATATCCAATCCAAACCTACTCTGTTTGAATCCATTCCACCTTGTTCTGTCCCTCCAGGACCTTGGGAACAGTCTTTCTCTATTTTTCCTGCAGACTCCCTTCAGGTCCTTCAAGGCCACAATTCCACCACCCCACAGCTTTCTCTTTCCCAGGCTGAACAATCCCCATTCTCCCACCTTTCCCCCACCCTTTCCTCATGGCAGAGCTGCTCCATCCCTCTCATCTTCTTGGTGGCCTCCTCTGGACTCTCCAGAAGGAGCTCTCTGGAGCCATCCCTGTCAATGCTGGTAGAACCCATCCCTTGTTGACTTCACTCAGGAAACCTGACTGTAGCTCATGTTCTCCCACCTCTGTTCCAAAGCATAAAGGAAAATTGAGTAATGACCAGGCACAAGGTTGGGCAGATGTTGAGTGAGGCTTTGCAGAGGCTGCTGTTTGGGCTCTGTTTCACAAAGCCCAGCACTCCACTTGATGCCAAGTTGCTGAAGATGCTCAGGCCACAAAAGCAGGGCTGGGAAGCACAGAATAATGGAACTAATGCTGTATGTTTTATGGTGCAATAATTAAACGCTGACTTGGGCTCTCTCTCACTCACAAAATCAGAAAAACTTGCAGAAGCTAATTCCTGCCTGCTACTGGGAGAAAGTGTTTCTCTCTGTGCCTCTGGTGTCACTGCTGCCCATCAGTTTATGTCCCCAGATAGGCTGGGAAGGTCCTTCTCCTTAAATTAACAGCCTCCAGCAGCAAAGGGCTTCCCCAGTTGAGCAGAACTAGGCATAAAAAATGTGATGTGACCAGCCTCTCTCCTGGTGAGGAGAATGAGGGACATGAGGATCCCCCCATGGACATAGAAAGGGATGTTGTATGTGGCTTGGAGCAACCAAAGTGGAAGGTGTCCTTAATGGTGGAAGGGGTTGGAATGAGATGATCTTGAAGGTCCCTTCCAACCCCCAAACCACTTTAAGATGCTTTCCTCTGTTGTGGAGCCAGTAAAGGATTTCTTGCCACCTTTGTCTCTTGACCTTGTCCCTTATTACAAGTCTTTGGTTCTCCCAAGCTGCTGCTCTGGCCCTCCTGGGTTTTGAATCTGCTTCCATCACCAATTCTCTTGGTGCATCTCCTGCTGTTGCACATTTTCTGGGTTTCTTTTTCCTGCCTCCTGTTCATTACCTCCTGCTTGCCCCATACCTGCTTCCAATTTTCCTCAGCAAAGCCAAAACCCTTGAGTCTTAAATTCTAAAGTCTAAGGGCTGTTGAGCATATGCAATTTAGTGGCCTTTTTCTCCTCCCCTCAAAAGGCTTATAATTTGCCCGGATTTTTGGCGATGACAAAAATGAAACTTGACACAAAAAGCTGTCCCTCACTTCATTAAAATCCCAGTTCTAAATCATAGGTCCGAGGCTTTAAAAAAAAAAAAAAAAAAGAAAAAGCCATCAGAAATTGAACAAAACAATGTGTTTATTCCCTTGCTGCTTTCTGAGAAGCAGTTGAATTCACATGTTCCAAAACAACTGTGCCCGAGGCAGGCTCAGCTGGCATGAGAACTTCCATCCTGAACAGCCAGGACATGGTGAATTTATAAGCAACTTAAAGCAGAACTGAGAAGTTCCTGTCTCAAGATGCAGACTTGGGACAGAAGGAGGTTATCTCTCTTAAAAAAAAAAATAAAAAAACCTCAAAAAGGAAAATATCATTCTGTTCTTAGGGGGGATTCAGCAGGACTTGGAGGGCTTTAAGTCAGCCTTGCCTGACTCCAGACCTCCACAGACCCCACATCTCATTCCTGTTTAAACAGCCCAGAGTTCTGGAGTCCACCACAATAGCACAAAAGACAAATGGAAGTGATTGTGTGCTCGCCAGTCAATCCTCTGTAATGGATGCATTTCAGGGGTCATGGGCCATGTGGCCCTGCCTTAGATACACAATCAGACCCTGAAAGAACATTGTCTGCTGGAGGACTTCCTCTGACACACCACCCTGCTGAAACAGCATGACAAGAGCCGCGTTTCAGTTTTCAAAGGGCTGCGTTGGGCCAACTCTGTAATTAGGAAAATGAGGGAAATGTATCTCTGGAGCTGCGTGGCTTTTAATAGTTGATTTATTTTTAAGAATGGGTGTGATTCAACAACTTTTTAAAGACTTCATCTCCTACTGTCTGCATCCTAAGGAATGAGCCTGGTGTTGATGTAGCGGGTCTTTAAATGGAAGGCTGGGGTTGGCTGACTTGGCTGTTTTGAAGGAGGTTTTTTTATCAATGTTTTACCAGTGTCTGGGTTCTCAGGACTTGCTCCTTGGCCTCTCTGTCACCAGCAGTCTCAGTGTGTTCCTCTGACCTGCTCCAGCAGTGCCTTGCAATGGAGATGTTTCCTGTGACAGGTTAGTGGTGTCTGTCTGCTCTGGGCTGGGTGCATGAGCTCTGTGGCAGCACAAGGACGGGTGTGTTAAGGAGCCTGTTGGAAGGGTCTGGATTCCCCCAGTTTGGGGGGTGTTGGAGGGGTAGGAAAAAAGATGCAGAGTGTTATGAGGTTTTTTCCTGCGTGGCTGCTCAGGTTTTGGTCTGTTGATTGAGGCTTCGTGGTGGGCTTTGATAGTTTTTGAAGTGTTCTAGAAAGCAGTGCCTGAAGGGGCTCCAAAGAGAGCTGGAGAGGGACCTCGGACAAGGACAGGGAGAGGCAGGACAAGGGGGAAGGAGTTCAAACTGAAACAGAGGAGGTTTAGATCAGATATTAGGAAGAAGTTCTTTACTTCGAGAGTGGGGAGGCCCTGGCACAGGTTGGGCAGAGAAGCTGTGGGTGCGTCATCCCACCCAAACCATTCTGTGGTTCTGTTTTTTCTCACGAGTTTGGCCATTGGTACAAGAACAGTAGCACACTGGTAATTTCTACAGCCCAAACACCCCACAGACTCTGGAGGATCTTTGCTATCCTTCATCCTGGATGGAAAAGAGTGAAGAAATACTAATTGTGATGCTGAACTAAGGGCTCTCCTTCTGTAGTACTGGGGTATGAGTGACTTCTGCCTTTTCCTCCCAAGGCTTTCTGCCCTCCTGGGAAAGTGTGACATGAATAATCCTTTCTGCACAGCACCTCCAGACGACTTTCAAATTGTGCCTTATGCTGGTACTGGAGGCATGGTGCTTCCAGCAGGGCTGGACATTGCTTTTTGCAGCAGGGAAAATGAACTGCAGTGGGTGATCTGTGTCAGCTGAAATGGCCTGCAGTCTCACACTGATCTTGTTTCCCTCAGAACTGTCCCTCAGTGCTCCCCCCAAAGCTTTGGCTGTCTGGGTGTGGTGTATCTCTGCTGTCTTTAAAGCTCAAGCCCTACAAAGTTGAGCACCAGCTTCCCCCCCCACTCCCACCCCCATTTGGATGCTCCAAATTCAAGCTGCACTTGTTGTTGGAAACTTTGGAAATTGCTCTCAGCATCTTGGGTGGGCTGAGACTCTCCCTGAGAAGCCCTTGAAGGGTCTGGGTTGTGATAATGTTCCTCAGTGCCCGGCGTGGGCGAGCAGCACTGAACTCCCAGCAGAGCTCCATGGTAACAAGAAATGGCATTAACAAGAAAAAAAATAGCCATTTCTCCTGCTCAGTCACTCTTACAAAATAGCCTTGCAGCTGCAGGAGCACGTGCCTGGGTGAGGTGTGACCTGAGGTTAAACTCAAGGAGCCACTTCCAGCACTTTGGGAGCCCAAAACCCAAACTGTTGTCCTGTTCTTGGGCAGGGGGGGTGAGGGTTGTTCTGCAGAGCTCCTGTGGAACACAGGGTAAGCTCAGCAATGGGCACAGTGAGAGCATCCCATGCCATGGCTGCTCCAGGGATCTCTGGCATTCCTTGGTTGGGATTTCATCACAACCATCCGAAGGGGCTGCCATGCGTGTGGGACAGGGAGCAAGCAGGACAAAGGGCAAGAAAATGGGATTTGCTCATGGCCACAGGGATTCCAGCTCTCTCTCCTTAGAGGCTGGTGATAGCTGGCAAGTGTTGGTGAGATTTACCTTGTAATTTATTTTCTCATTGCATCTGGCTTTCAAATGCCAACACTACATTTTTGTACTGTTGAAGATGGTTGGTTTTACAGCTGTTCAGGCTTGTTCTAGTTGTGCTGCCACCACTAAAAACCTGGAAAGGCTTCAACCTCTGTGCTGGAAGAGTTGAGGATTTGCCCTCGTGTGGGCAGAGTGTAGTGAAGGTGAACAACTCCAGGTTGGAGGAGACCAGCTCTACTGAAAATGCTGTTCAGTGCCTACAGACTGGCCAGGACTTGAGCTCACCAGACACTGCAGGAAGCTAAAGACATTTAGATCACAGATTTCAGAGAAATTTGGAGCCCTGAGTTTCTATCAGCAACAGAATTCAGTTCCTGACTCTTTTTTTTTTCATTTAATGCTTTTGTTCATGCAGAGTAAAGAAACAGTGACCCTGAAGGGGGGGGTAACTGATGCATTAAAGATTTGTTTCTGACGAGTTAAGGGCTTCTTTCAGTTTTTATTGATTTGATTTTCTGGTAATGAAGGTCTTTTAGGCTGACTGAAGAGCTCTGACAAGCCCCAGTCCTTCTCCCCACCACATTTTGTTTAAATGTACGTGTGACTCCCATCTTGATGAGCAGAGGATGAAAACTGCAGAGGGAAGGTCCCTCTGCTGAAAAGCCCCTTGGAAGTGAGACCTTTCCTTTATGAAAAGCTTAAATTATTCTCTCTGCTGAATTTACTGCAGGGTTGGGTTTTTTTTTTTTTAATTGGCTTTTTATTTTTTTTTTTAGGACTTCACGATGGCACTTAAATAACACTTTTATATCTCAGAAACACTAAGTGTGCATTAAATTCTGCTGTAACCATTAGGAAATCAGACTTCTGGCTGTTGGCAGAAAATGAATGTGATGCTTTTGGTATTTGAGTGATTTACAACCCTAAAATAGTCCAGGATGGGGGTCTGGCAGAGTCATGGAGCCCAAGTGTGACACAGATATTAAGGAGCCCAATCCAGGCACAGGAAGCTTGGAGTGATGGGCACTAATTCTCTGTGGCAGGTTTCTGTTCACACAACTGTTTCTTGAGCAATTTTCAGCTGTAGCTTTTTGTCTGGCTCTGCTTTGTGGGCATTTTAAATAGTACATGGTGTACCAGAGACTCAGAAATGCACCACAGGGAAGGGAGTTATCCACCCTGTGTGGCTCCTTCTCCCAGCAGAGGAGGGTTTATGACCAGAATTAGTAAATTACAAAGGTAGATACAAGTTGTGTGAGGGTGTCTGCCTTGCTCAGGTTGATTTTTAAATAAGGTTTTTGCTGAAGCAGACCCCCTTTAGTAAAAGGGGAGAATGGTTTTCTTTAAATATGAAGGTTTTCAGCTCTGTGTGTTGGTGGGTGACAGCTCCTTGCTCCTGAAGGAAGAAAAGTCTGAGTAGTGACTGCACATCTTGTGTCTGTTTTGTCTTCTTTGCTGTAACTTTACCCCCTTTTCTCAGCTGATACTCATGTCTTGTTAACTTGGTTGATCCCTTTCTCTCTGTGAAAATGCTGCATTTTTCAGCTGCAAAGTGAAAACCACGCTCATTGTGAATTCTGATATTTGCCCAAGTGCATCTTACTGCTGATTTTTGTGGAGGCAGCACTCTAAGTCCCTCTGCTTTTTCCCTCCAGTTGCTATGAGTTGGAAGGAGGATTTCAGCTCTTCTCATGCTGTCAGATACATCAGTAAGTTGTCACTTCCCTGCACAGGTAAAAAATCTGCCTGTGATGACTGTGACAGCCTGAGGTTGGCAGGGATTAATCTTCATCTGTAGCAAATTCATCACCAAATGCCTCAACCTTCCCTGGGTCCTGAGTCCCCCATACTTTGCTTACTGTTTCCAAGACAACTTTTACTCTCTCCAGTTTCCAACTTCAAGTGGAATTGCTTGTTTCTCTGGAATTATTTATATACAGGCCTCTGTTGATGGTGCTTTTCTCTGGCTGTACCAGCACCTCACCTTGGAGGTTGGTTAATGAAGGTGTCCCTGATTTAAACCAGTTTGAGTCTTTGTCAGGAATATCTGACTCTGAAAACAGAGCAGCTGGAAGCTGAGCCTCTTGGAAAAGCCTAATTCCTTAAAAACAGGAATGGCTTTGCTTTTACCTTCAGAAAGCAATAGGTGACATCCCTGGTGCAGATCTGTCAGTCTGTGCATAGAGCAGCAGGAAACCAAATGCCCCAATAAAATGGAATGGTTTGGGTTGGAAGGGACCTTAAAGATCTTCCAATGCCACCCCCTGCCCTGGGCAGGGACACCTCCCACTGTCCCAGGGGGCTCCAACCTGCCCTTGGACACTCCCAGGGATGGGGCAGGCACAGCTTCTCTGGGAATTCCAGCCCAGCCCCTCCCCACCCTCCCAGCCAGGAATTCCTTCCCAATCTCCCCCCCAACTCTCCCCTTTCCCACTCTGAAGCCATTCCCTGTGTCCTGTCCCTCCAGCCCTTGTCCCCAGTCCCTCTCCAGCTCTCCTGGAGCCCCTTTAGGCTCTGCCAGGGGCTCCAAGGTCTCCCTGGAGCCTTTTCTTCTCCAGATAATGTCTTTGCCATCCCATTCCCTGTTTTCAGTCAGATGGACCCTGATGGTTGACTCTGGGCTGTTGCCTTCTCTCAGAAATGGCAGAAGGTGTGATGAAGGTCCCGCCTGAATCAGTGCAGAGATCCTTGGAGGAGAAAAGGTCTTTTTTTT